>LPNX010818429.1:59373-72930 GCA_001517045.1 Pseudotsuga menziesii | reverse complement strand
AATGTATACAAGTAGCATCCAACTAGAGATCAAATATATCAGACAGTAGCTTCCGTAGCCATACTACCTCACAACTAGCTGAACAAGCTGCGACATACTCTACTTTAGCTGTACTCAGTGCCACACATGATTGCTTCCTGCTAAACCAAGAGATCACACCTGATCCCATACTGAAGCAACATCCTGAAGTACTCTTCCTGTCGATGGCACTGCCTGCCCAATCTGAATCAACATGACCCTCCAAGTTAATCCTCTGATTCACATCGTACTTGAGCCCATAATCAACTATACCCCTGTATGCTTTGCAACCATCAGGTGAACATGTCTCAATGTGTTCACAGAAAAGAAAATATCTAGTCTCAGGTACATCAAGGACCCAATCATCTGACGATACATCGTAGCATCAACCGTCTCTGATGAAGCATCACTCAACAGCTTCATGTTCAATGCCATAGGTGTGGTCATGTAGCCTGTCATCCTGAACCTATTCAGGATCTCTACTACATGCTTCCCTTGTCCACACCTCCATGCCTAGAAAATAGTGCATCGACACATAACAGGAGCATCACTGGTCTTTCACCTTCAACCTTGAAGCAAAGGCTGGAATCCACTTTACTCTCAGTAAATTCTAGAGTCGTTAGTAATATGTCCATCCTGTCATACCATGTCAATCCTCAGGATATTCTGTAGTCACTCCCTCTGAAGCGAAGCATCATACTCCCTCTGTCTTTTGTGCTCTATGCACCGAAAACATTCTGTACTGGAGTGGCAAGTAGCTTCCTATGCTACTAATATTTTATGTGACCATCTAGTGTATAGACTTGCATCTTCAACCTTGTAGCAAAGCTTAATATCTTCATCAGGCTCATCATGTCTGTATTTAAACTCTTACTAGCTGCAAATGTCTCTTCATAGTCTAGGCCTTCTTTTCATGAGAGGCCTCGTGCTATGAATCTTGATTTGTATCCCACGATGTTTCCATCTACTGC
Source organism: Pseudotsuga menziesii (assembly GCA_001517045.1). Classification (NCBI taxonomy): domain Eukaryota; kingdom Viridiplantae; phylum Streptophyta; class Pinopsida; order Pinales; family Pinaceae; genus Pseudotsuga; species Pseudotsuga menziesii. The sequence goes on along the minus strand of LPNX010818429.1, from coordinate 71,941 downwards.
ATGATGGAACTATGAACTTTTCTTTAGGTCTCGATACTGCGCTCTGACATCATTCTTCTTGAACTAGTCTTCCCTTTCTTCTTGGTGGCTGGAAGGTTCTACATCAATGATGTCACTGCACTTGTCATATTATTATTTGTCTTTGAACTGTCATCACTTGTTCTTCGAAACAAGTCTTCATTCTTCTTTGCTTGTAGGTGATTATGTATGCGGTCTTTCCTACAAGTAAAATGCATTTGTATGGTTAGAACATTTCATAAGGAATATTCATACTGGCAAGTCATTATGCATAAATATATGATCAGGCAACTACTTTAGCCAATACAACATTCATCCATATCTCACTGAAACTTTCTAGATGCTTTCCATCTCTACCAGGACAACATTGAGATTGTGCACTAATCCAATATGTCAGCAAAGAGGTTTCATTCTAGATAAGTCGCAATGGAGAGTTGTATAGAACCATGAGCTACTTACCCATCACATGCATATTAGTAGTATACTATCGTTAATGCAAACACCCTATCATGGATAATACATCAACTGAATATAAACAAATGCATAACAAAATAATATCATGAAAATGACAATTGAATACTTATCTTTATTTGTTTCATGGGCATACTCCTTGAGTATTCAACTTCATCGTCTTCTTCATTCATGATAGCATTGTTTATTATCCAAATGCTAAGGTGGATAAGAAGTTCTTCAAGAGTTGATTTCTTCATATTCCTCATTGCTTGAGGGATATTCTTTAGATGATGAGAGCTTGATCTTCAGTTTCTTCCATCTTCCCTTCTCTTCTTATGAATCGAGCTTCTTCTTCTTTTCAGAGTCTGCTGAAAGAAATCACTTCCTTATAGAACACATTCCTTGAATGAATGAATTCCATGATCCTGGGAGGCCATTCAAGGTGGCCATCACCATTTCTATATTCTTCACTTTTTCTTTTACCGCTTCAAGTTGTTCTTTGATTTGAGAGACTCTTATGACTGCATGGTCTCTGCATTCTGGATCTTCACATTCTTCAATTGGTTTCTTAAGGTCATGTTATGATTTTTTTTTGTTCTTTCCTTCAAATAGCTTGGTCAAGGAATCAAACATATTCAGTGTATTTAAGGAAGACACTTGTGGTACAAGTTGATCCGTGACTGAATCAACCATGATCTTCTTGGGCTTGACCATGTTCTTCTTGTGAAAGGATTTGAGCCTCATCTCCCTCTGAAACTGGAACCTCCACACTCATGTAGGTGTCCAATCCATTTTCTTCAGAGAGATCATATACTTTCAGGCTTGGAAGTTTTCAACTTCCCCAAGCTTGTCACCAAGCTGATGTGATATATCATATTGAAATGAGAACCTCAAATGGAAATAGCAAAGGATTAGATCTTACCGATTTGAGGTGTCCGTCCTTGTCCCGGAGTTCGCTGATCTAGGGTTTGTCACAGAAACCCTAATTTTCAAAAATTTGAATCTTTCATATCTTATTGTACAAACATATAGATCTCTTCAAATGGAGCTGTCCAATGTACTCCTTTTCTGAAAACAGTGGAGGGAAGCTCTCGGAACAGGAATCCCTAATTTTCCAATTTCTTTTGCAGAAATTCCTGTTATTATTTCTATGATATCTCCAAACTTACTGATCCTCTGTGTCTGAAATTTTTCACTGAGGTAACCTTAGATGTCCCTAATCTAACACCATATGTTTCATCAGAATTGGTTTCACCATTAAGGATTTATGATCCTTTTTCCAAGGTGATCTGTTACAGGACTTTTCAGAACATCGAAGTTGTACGGCATGCCATGTGTCACTGGTTCATATTCTGAGTCTGATATTCTCACAAAACAATGTACCATCTATGCCCTTTCTGTAACATCTTTAGGAATTTCATTTGGACCTCTTTAGCCCAATATATTGCAGATCTCCCGAGGTGTCCTATTTAAGGATGAATTCTGGAAGAGGATGGAACCCTAACTTGGAGGAATCATATATCCAAGAATATAGTGAATCAGAGGCTGGTGTTTGGATACAGTGTTCATCAGGATTTTATCTTCGGCCCTTGAAATTTTCAGCTTCTTATAATTCGCCAATCTTGGAATATAGCGACTGTACCAAAATGTAGCAGTTTAAGTGTTTAGGGTTTTTCCAGCTTGGGGTCAAACTAGGGTTTGAATTTCCTGGAGTTTCACCCAACCAAATTTCTTGATCCAGGTCTCTAAACTTCGGTTTTGATGAGGAGAAAAATCCTATGATGGTCTCACTCAAAAATTCCTCTTCTGTAGAAAGCCCTAATTTCCGCATCGAAAACTGAAAATGCTTAGAATCGAATTCCGCTTCGACAAAAAGATGCACCCTTCAATGGAGAGTCATCCTAGCATAATTTTGCTGATGGATTGTGGAGAGAGACCCAAAAAGTAAGAAGCCATATCTTCTATAGCTTCATAATGTCTTCTTCTCAGGTTAGCTCTGATACCATGCTAGTTTTTCATCAAATAAGCTAGCATTATGATCTTAGGATCTTTTCACTGAGAGAATAACAAGCACAGTAATAAAACATAAGCACATCACAAGAGACAAGAGACACAAAGAGTTTTCCTCGGGGAAACCATAAAGGAGAAAACCCTGCAACTTCCTTAGAGATATAATTAGCACCAAAACAGTAAGATATCTCCCAAAATAGCAGTAGTCTTCTTCTTCTGTCTAGTCCCAGTATTTGCTTCTTCACTAGTGCGCCACACTTGAGTGAGTGAATGATGTGTTTCTACAAGTGATAAATAGAGAGACTCTCACTCTCTATTTATATTCTTCCGTTCACTTGAAGTGCACTCAATCATGTCATCCCAACTTAACAATTACTTACTAGAGCTTACATCTCTATGAGTGTATAATAACCCTAGTGCCCCACCACTTGTGGGGACTTTGCCTCCTCCGACCAATAGGAGGGTAACACAATGGTGGAGACTATTGCCCCGACTTTCAATGACTCACCTAGGGTCGACTTCACTAGGATAGTCTAATAACCCAAAGTCCCCACAATTGTGGGGACTTTAACCCTTTACAAATAGGAGGGTTACCCACAATGACTTGACATGACTTTCTCATTATAGCAACTTCCCGATCGGAACATCGGGGCATGACATGACTCAAATACATGCCAGAATAAACATCAGGTTACAATAGATAAGAAATACAAGTGAATACATTCTGAAGTTACAATTACATCAACACTTTGGAGTAACATTCCTAGGATGCATTTGGATTATGGTCCTATCCATACAAGATTTTGTTGAATGATCAATATCATACAGAGTTGAAAGCATAAAAACCCCAAACTTAATTTCATCCCCTACAATTTCTAAGGCATGGACTAAAACCTCAACGGAATCCACCGGTATGTGGAGCTTGAAAGACCTACATACATTCTATTTGGTGGGAAGGTATCCAGTATTGGAGGAAGATGTGTATTTAGCAACACATACAGAGATATCATTCTATTTAGTTGGAAGGTATTCGATATTGGAGGAAGATGTGGATTTAGCAGCACATAGAGAGATAGCGGGAGGAGGAGGCCAAAACAGTTGACCCCATAGCGAAAGAAGAGGAAAAGGGGTAATAAACACACATATTCCAGTTCCAGTTCCCCAAATATTGTTCCAAGGAAACTTTTGTTTAGATTAATAAGTGGTTTGTCTTGAACTAGTAAATGTGCCATTGGATTTATATGATATCTATCATTTATTTTGTTGTTTGTGTCCCCACACCGAAGTAAAAAAGAACTCAATCTTGAATTGGAACATACAGATTGGAAACTATCTTTGTGAATTAACTGTCTCTAGAATTGTTGCTAGATGCCAAATGGGACACATGCCTCAATATTGCTCTTCGAAAAATTGTCTACTCATCCATTGTAGAAGCATGTTTGACTCTCCTCCCTTTCGGTAAATATGATCTCAAAAATCTATTGTATTCCTTTTTTTATATGTTTTGTATGTGAGGTTTTGTCGACTAGAACCAAGATTTTTGTCCATGGAAATGGAAATCCTCGGTGGGGTTTAAAATGAGATTCACAAGAATATATTATTAATTTTCCAAGTAACAGATCAAGGTTGTTGTTGTTTAGGGTATTTTTGATTTTTATGTGGTCTGGTGTTACATTTTGTTCTTTAACTTTATTTTTAATATGTTTTTGAAATGTTGTTAATAAGTTAAACAATGGAAGAGAGGATTGTAGAAAACACATGCCCAGATCTAGAAACAAGGCCAAAAGGTAATTGATAGTTAGTTATCAATTGCTAGGATTATCCCACAATTTTGTTAATTGATCTCTTGCAATAAACACAAGCTATAGAGATACCTACAAAATTTCAAGGCCAATTATAAAGTCCATACAATAGTGAAACTCAAGTCACCAATGCTTTAGATTTCTAAATAGTTTCCATTCTAGATATTAATTCTGAAAATCAAATAAAAAGAATATATTTTTTAATAGAGTCCATTCTAGATATTGATTCTCAAAATCAAATAAAAAGAATATCATAATCAATATTGTGACTTGTTATATTTTCTTAAGATTTGATTACATTATCTAGGATCTTTATCTGAAAGAATAACAACTACAAAAAAATGCATAAAATGTAAAAGATGCACAAGACACAAAGATTTTTATCGGGGAAACCATAAAGTAGAAAACCCCACAAAATTATTCAGAATAGTAAGATGATCAAAAGAAGTAATAAGAAATTTTCAGCAGGTGTGTTTCTCTCCTCCTATGACCATCTCTCTCTCTCCAACACCTTAAAGAGTGTGTGAGATGTATATAAATGAGGGAGAGAGCCTACCTATTTATACCTTTTCAATTCACTGACAAAATATAAGACTCGATCCTACATGTCATCTCACATGGGGCCCACTTCTCCTACAGAGACCACAATTACATATTACATGATGTTACATTGGGGACTATTGCCCCAACTTACAATGGAGGTTGTACCTCAAGGTCTAGATACAAATTAGACATCCTGTAAAGGGGTAACACACATCCCAATGGGGGTACAACAACATACAATGATAATATACATTAGAATATCTTCCAAAGTTATAAATACACCAACACTCCCTATTAATTAGGAAGGTATTCTCTCTCTACACAGTCATCAACACATCTAGTCAGGTATTCATCACATAATCATCATCACGGAGTCATAGAGTCTTCATGATAGTTGCTTCCATCATCTTCTTATAATTTGATCATCATCCCATACTATTTGTCATCATAAGTTTCTACAGTACCAACCCTTTTTCATGCTAGATGTAGGCCTAGCCTCCATGTAGGTATTCATTGACCGAGACAACCCTTTTTCATGCTGGATGTAGGCCTAGCCCCCATGTAGGTCTTCATTGACAGAGCCAACCCTTTTTCATGCTGGATGTAAGTCTACAGTGCCATCCCATTTTCATGTTGGATGTAGGTCTCCATCAACAGAGCCAACCCTTTTTTGTGTTGGATGTAGTTCTATAATGCCCACCCTTTTTCATGTTGGATGCAGATCTCCATCTACAAATCCATCCCTTTTTCATTCTTGATGTAGGTCTACAGTGTCGACCCTTTTTCATGGTGGATGTAGGTCTCCATCTACAAAGCCAACCCTTTTTCATGCTGGATGTAGGTATTTATCTACAAATCAAGACATTTTTCATGTTGGATGTAGGACTTGCCCCCTGTAAGGTATGTCTCTACAGAACCATCCCTTTTTCATGCTAGATGTATGCCTTTCCCTCTGCAAGGTATTTCTCTACAGAGCTATCCCTTTTTCATGTTGGATGTAGGTGTTTCCCTCTGCAAGGTATTTCTATACAAAGTGTCCCCTTTTTCAGGTTAGATGTAGGCCTTGTCCTCTGCAAGGTATTTATCTATAGAGCCAACCCGTTTTCATGCTAGATGTAGGACAAGATGTATTCCAGGTATTTGTCATCTCTACGATAAAGCCTCAAGTAGGTACATCTCAATACTTATTATATACCTCTTACAAAACCTACAAGATCTCCTAGGACTGATTATATGCCACTGCAAAACCTAAAGGAGCATCCCATGACTGATTACATGCATTGTAACACTTGTGTAGCCTACTATTACCTCATCATATTCAAATAATCTCATCATCACATGGAGCACAACCTAGATACACATAACACAATACTTACATCAACGACCATGGGAGGCCCAGCCTACCACCATGTTGGAAAGGCTCTCATCACTTACATCAATGACCATGGGAGGCCCAACCTGCCACCATGTCGGAAAGGAATATGTGTATCTACGTATTCTAGACTCATCACTTCCCCTTGGAATGAACCTCAATCTCATGTACAGCAAGCTTCCCTATGAAGTATTCAAACTTCACTCTAGCCATTTATAGCATAGAATCACATCAAGATTGATTACATCCAAGGATATCCTACAACCTTCACCAGGACCGATTACATCTGAGAACAACATAAGACTGATTACGTCTGAGTAACCTACGATCCTCACCTGGATGTTATGCTCATACAGCTTGTCTCACTGGCTATGCTAGAACTCATTACTCCCTCTTTCGAGAAATATCGATCTGGATCACATACTGGAGCTTCACTGCTCCTCTCTTGGATGTACTCAGCGCCATGTAGGACTGCATCCTTCCAAACCAGTATCCCATACTGGTTCTCAGAATGAAGAAGCAACCCAAGGTGCTCTTCTTCTTAGAAGTGCTACCAATCCGAATCAACATAACCATGAAGGTTAGTGTTCTGATTTGTATCATACTTGAGCCCATAATCAATTGTACGCCTCAGGTACCTAAATACATGCTTTTCAACCAGGTGAGCATGTCTTGGATCCGTCACGAACTTTCTCAATTCGTTTACATCAAATCATGTGTTTGGTCTAGTATTCGTTGGGAACATCAATGAATAAATCATCTGACGATACATCATGACATCAACCGTCTCTTATGAAGAATCACTCAATAGCTTCAGGTTCGATGTCATAGGTGTGGCCATGTCCTTGTAGTCCATCATCCCGAACCTTTTTAGTATCTCCATTGCATACTCCCCTTATGCAAGGGATATTCCATTCGCACTCTCCCACACCTCCATGCCTAGAAAGTAGTGCATTATACCCAAGTCCTTTATCTCAAACTCAACATCAACTCTCCTTCTTGCATCTTTAAATAGTTCCTCTTTTCTTGTTAAGAACAGGTCATCGACATATAACAAGAGCATCACTGGTATTCCACCTTCAACCTTGAAGCAAAGGTTGGAATATACTTTACTCTTGGTAAATCCTAGAGCCATCAGTAATCTCTCCATCCTGTCGTACCATGTCATACCTCGGGATCTTTTGCAGTCACTCCCTCTGAAGTAGAGCATCATTCTTCCTCTTCCTTTCGTACTTTATGTATTGAAACATTTTGTACTAGAGTGACAAGTAGCTTCTTCTACTACTAATATTCCATGTATCCATCTAGGGTCACTGGATAGCAATATCCTCTATCTTTAACTTTTTGAAAATTTCTTCTCGCACCCATTAGTGAGCTTATCATCCTCTATAGGCTTTTGTCTTCAACCTTGTAGCAAAGGTTAAGATATTCAACACTCTAGGTGATTTTCAAGCTCCTCATGTATGTGTTATCCCATGGGTTCCTTCTGACCTCGTACAAGGCCTTTTTTAATTTGCACACATGAGTCTTCCTGTCATGTGTCTCAACTCCTAGTGGCTACAAATGTCTCTTTGTCGTCTATGCCTTCTTTCTATGAGAAGCCTCATGCTACAAATATTTCCTTGTATCCCATGATGTTGCCATATACTGCATGTTGGATCTTGTAGATCCATTTGGAAGGCACTATAAAATTCCCTTCAAGTCTCGATTATGTATCCTAGACATCATTCTTCTTGAACTAGAAGGCCCTCCCTCCCTTTCTTTTTAGCTACTTCTTCATAGCTGGAAGCCTCTGCATCAATGATGTTGCTCAACAGTGTCACATAACTAAAGTGTGTCTAAGGCCTCTTGAAGTTTCATCACACTATTCTTCATTTTGTATTATCCTTGTGCCCAAGGTGGCATTTATCTCTCGAGGTTGATCTAGCATTCTCTTTATATTCTTCTGAATATTTTTCTTTTGCTATGGTGTCTTTGACCTGGGAATCTTCAGGTTCCTCTTTTGAACCGTCATCACCTTGTTATTTGGAATGATATACATGTCAAGTTCATTTGCATGATTAGAAACATATCATAATTTTAGAAACATATTAATAGTGACAAATATATGTCACTGGCCATGGAACTATTTTAGCTAATGCTACAACATTCATCCATATCATGTATGCATACAATAACTTCTAGATGCATTCTACCCTAATGTTATCAAGAGTGTGTACTACTACTAATATGCAAACAAATAGGTTTCGATCTAGATAAGTAGTAATGGAATTTTGTACAAGATCATTGACTTCTTACCCATCATGTGCAATTCAGTAGTATAAATGCAAATACTCAAACATGGATAACATATCAACTGAATATAAACAAATGCATAACCAAACAATATCATGAAATAACAATTGAATAGTTATATTTATTTGTTTCGTGGGTAGACTCCTTCTTGATCCTTCAGCTTCATCATCTTCTTCATTCATAACATTCTAATATGGATATAAGGGGTATTCAAGAATTGAGTCCTTCATATTCCTCATCGCTTGAGGGATCTACTTTGAATCATGAGATATTGATCTTCAGTTGCTCCCATCTTCTCTTAGATTATTATGAGTCGAGCTTCTTCTTATGTGCACTCTTCCTAGTGTCCGCTAAAGGTAATAACTTCCTTCTCACACACATTCCTCGAATGAACGAATCCCATGACCTTGGGAGGCCATTCCAGGTGGTTATAACAATATCTTATTCTTCTTTGATTGTTTTCTCATATAATGGAACACTTCTTTTTGGTGTCTTCAAGGATGACACATGATGGATGAGATGATATTTAATATACTCTGCAATGATTCTCTTGGCTCTAGCCTTAGGCTCATCTTCCTTTGGTTCCTAGAACTTCCTTACTGAAATACTGATCCAAGTCAATTTTTTCAAGGACCACAGAGGTCCTATACTTCCATACTCAGAATTTGTCAACTTCAACAAGATTGTCTTCAAGTGGTGTGATTAGTCATTTTGAAATGAAAACCTCAAATGTAAATAGAAAAAATTTATGTCTTACCGATTTGAGGTGTCCGTCCTCGTTCTGGAGCTATCTAATCTAGGGGTTTTCAGAGAATCAATAATTTTAAAAAATTGGAATTTCAAACTTATGATTGGATAGAAATATGGCCCTCTTCAAGGCAAGCTATCCATTGTACTCTTTTTTATAAAAATAGTGGAGGGAAGGTCCCATAATAGGAAGCCCTAGTTTTCCAATTTCTTATGCAAAAATGACAGATATTTCTTCTATTGTATCTCTGAAGTTTCAGATCCTTAAGGTCTAAAACTTCTAACTGTGATATCCTGATAAGTATTCTTTTGAAACCCATAGGATAGAGAAGAAATGGATTCTCCAAGTGGGACTCATGCTAAGTTTCCCAAGGTGATGTTTTTGGGGATTGTATAGCATAGTGAACTTGTATGCACTGCCATATGTCATTGTTTCACATTATGGGTCTGAAAAATGGACCACAGAAACTACAGGCTGCTCCCTACCTAGAACATCTTGATAAATTTCATTTGGACCTTCCTAGCCCATGATATAGAAAATCTCCCTAGGTCACCTATTTATGATTGTATTTTGGAGGAGACTGCAAGCCTGAATTGGAGGAACCCTATCTCCCGAAGTATAGAGAATATGAGGCTGAAACTTTTACAAAGTGTAGAACACGAATTTATCTTTAGCCTGTAAAATTTTGGCTTTTGAGCTTTCTCCAATCTCACGTTATAGCGAAAGTGCTTGGATCACTAAATTTAGTCATCTAGGGTTTTGCAGGCATGAAACCCTAATTTCCATTCGCTGCCATTGTAGCTGTATTTCAGCTGCAGAATGAAAATTCTTTGATTGAAAAACTGCTACCACCAATAGATAAACCCTAGTGAGGCAATTTTTCCTATCCCTCCTTGCATGATGATCTATGGAGAGAACACCTTTAACTAGGAAGCCCTAGTTCTTATAGCTACACAGTGCCTTCTTTCAGAGAGGCTCTGATACCATCTTAGATTTTCTTAAGATATGGTTTGATTATCTAGGATCTTTATCTAAAAGAATAAAAAGTACAAAAAAATGCATAAAATGTAAAAGATGCACAAGACACAAAGATTTTCATCGGGGAAACCATAAAGGAGAAAACCCTGCAAACTTCTTCACAATAGTAAGATGATAAAAAACAGTAATACAAGATGTTTAGTAGTTATTTTCTCTCCTCCTATGACTGTCTCTCTCTCTCTCCAACACCTTAGAGAGTGTGTGAGATGTATATAAATGAGGGAGAGCGCCTCCCTATTTATACCCTTTCAAGTCACTAAACAAATATAAGACTTGATCCTACAAGTCATCTCACATGGGGCACACTTCTCCTAGAGAGACCACAATTACATATTACATGATGTTACACTAGGGACTATTGCCTCAACTTACGAAGGTTGTACCTCAAGGTTTAGACACAATTTAGATATCTGGTAAATGGGTGACACACATCCCTAATGGGCGTACAACAACATACGATGGTAATATACATCAGAATATATTCTAAAGTTACAAATACATCAACATGACTTACCACCTATAGTTAACCCAAGAAATAGGATTTCTTGAAGCTTGTTCAATATGCAACACAATAATTTAAGAAGTTAAGGGAGCTTTTTGGCTATGAGAAGTAGAATATTGCAACGTGGGCATTAAACTTCTGGACAATAATTATTTCCCTTCTTGTTTTACGTAGGACCAACTAATGGATTGCCATCATTTTAAATGACAGACATATAGTTATCATATTCCTTCTTTACGAGTGAATCAACAAACACCTATGGCATTAGGGTTTGAAGACAATATAAATACATGACACATTTAATTTAATGGTAGTTCATTTCCACAAAAAAAAATTACCATGTTCGTGGTTTTAAAAAGGTACTTTCTCAAGGAATATTTTACTAATTTGCAATAAGGCCCGCAAGTTCATAAACGATATTCAAGATAAAACCAACATATGTGCCTCATCATTGTAATAAACATACAATTATCCACTGAGAACACAAGTATTTTCATGCTCTATTGTATTCCCCCAATTCTTGTTTGACATAACGCTTCCAAGGATCTACAGCCAAAATAAGAGAATTTCAGCCGAGCCAAGGTCAGGTTCAAATGGCCCTCACCGAAAAAATAATAAATCATGGTGCTTACATTTTGTAATTTTTGTTGATCTACAACCACAATTCTCAAAAAATGTTGAATTGAATAAACCCCAACTTTATTAAGTTTCTTGTGAAACGCTCAATATTTACCAATTTTATCTAATCTCGAAACCTCATCTTATAAATTTGGTGGATAATGTTTATTATACACTGAAAAGAATAAAAAAGATATCATGTTATTAATTATTCCATGCAAAAAAAATATCATTTTTCGCTATATAGCTGCTTCAGAAAACTATATCTTTGGTAGCAACAATATGATACTATAAAACATAATTTTGTAGATGTCGTCTTCCCTGACGTAACAACCTACACTGTGTTTTCATGTAAGAGCACAACATAAAAATTTCAACCCTGTTCTCCTTCAACCTTCCCACCTATGAAAAGTGGGAGTGATAATCTTGTTTTAAAATGTAGTTGTAAGTTTCTCCCATCTCGTCCTTTTTTAGGTTTAAGAGAAGTCTTGTATTTTATATAAGACTTGTTTAATTCCAACCCCAAAAGAAAGTATAATAATGGCCATGAATGCACTTGTTTACAATAAATGGGAAAGTAGAAATCAAATAGTGAATACATAAACATATATATTATTTTAAAACTCATTTTTTTAGTGTTTCAATTTTCCAACCCTTAATGTGAAAAAGTAGTGGACGATTAGAAACAACATAATAAAAAATAAATGATAAAACATAAAACATAAATTTAATTATTTTAAGTATCAATTATGTTGTGTTCTAATTTTATACCCATTAATAACATGGAAAATTCATTATGTATTTAGCACCTAATGAGAAATGACAGAGATGCAGATGATTTTGGATCTGGATGGATGGAAGTAAAATAAAGAACATATCAAACACAAAACTTGTTATTCCTAAGAGTGTTGGAGCTAACAGATTCCATTTTGACACTTCAAGAAAAGCGTAGTTTGATGTTAGGAATGGTGCCCACACTTGCTACCTGGTCTAGTAGGGAAAAATTCCTCAAACATACCTAAAAGTCTAGATAACGCAACAAATTGTTGATGGAGGAAAAATGCCTCTGATACAAATAGTATGCCTGGAAATAAGCATTTAGAACATAAGGTACATGCATAGAGTATCCATGTCCCAGAAAAGAAAATTGCCAAACAATCAATTTGTGA
>LPNX010818429.1:4543-59355 GCA_001517045.1 Pseudotsuga menziesii | reverse complement strand
GGTGGCAGGACTGTCAGTCCTTTTCCCACCTGCCCACTCCACCCATGTCTGCCCATTTTTCTCCCTCACGCACTCTTCCCTGGTCAGTTCACTCTCACCATGATTTTGTTTTGGGATCCTCCTCACGCACAGGCTGGGGGGGTGGTTTTGGTCTCAGGCAGACATTTTCTTGGCTCCACGAGTTGCTGAGCACCCACGCACTGAAATTTCGCATCCTGGCTGTTGATTGTTCATCCACGGACAAAAACGGAGCTGTTTTCTCCTCACGCAGGGCCTCCATTGTTGTGCAATCTCACGCAGAGGGATTCTTCCCCCATTTTTCCTCTCATGCACAGGAATTTCTGGGTTTTCCCACGTTGTTCTTTTCCCAGCGAAATCGTGGGTGTTGTGGCTATCGAAAGTCGGTATTTTTCCCTTTCCTCTACGTGGTATTTATGTGTTTTCCCCGTGATTTTGTTGCCCAGGACGGGCTGTATTCCCCACGTTTGCTGTGAGCTGTGCTCACTGAAACATTTCGGGGCTGTTGTTTCCCCACGTTTTTGGATGTGTTGCTGGGGTCTTCCTTACATCTTTGGGGCTGTGGTAATTTCGTTTGAAGAGTCATTTTGGCCACGATAGGGCCAAGAATGACTCAGAATTTCTTTTCCCTGTTTAAGCTGTGACAGCTAAGTAATTGCCTAAGTGCAATGGTTAGTCTTCGGACTGTGCTGGCTTGGCTTGTCTGTTGAAAGCCTGTGAAACCCAGCTGTGTTGGTTTGCTATTTGTGCCCCTTGGCTATGTATAAGCCTGCAATTGACCCTTATTCTAGAGGAATCATGCCCAGCTCAGGGGTGGCAGTGTGCTGAGAGATTGATGAGCACGCTGGCCTATGGTTGGGTGGAACGTTGCAGCGACGTAGCTGGTTGCGGGTGATTTCTTCATCAACAGATAAGTGCTGCTGTTTACTTCATCTCTGTAATTTATACTGATGTTAAATGCTGGAATGTCTATGTTTGCTTCCGCTGATTGTTTGAAGGACTGTGCATCCTTGTATGGTGAATTATGCCTGTTGTTTGAGTTTTAATTTCAGCATTGATCTCCTCTAATTTATCTTCATGGGCTATTTTCCCGGTTGTGTTGATGTTCGTCGTGTCCTCTTCGCCGGGTGAGGGACGGGGATGTGACACAATTGAGCATTTGCTTCAGTTTGGTAAAATTGAGCATTCTCGCAAGCCAACAGTTGATTCTTTGGAGAAAGTGGAACTAATAGATATGGAATCTTTAAGAAACCATGTTTCAAAGAAATGTATGTGAGTTTCCTTTATTGTTAACCATGAAATAGAATTTTTAAATCAGTCACTTTTATGTTCACCCTTCACTTAGGTTCCTAAATTTAAATGGGGAATTTTGATGAAGATGAGATTGGCCAAAATCATCCAACAGGAACATGCACCGAACCACTTTAGCCTAAAAATTCAGATGGTGGGTAAATAATTGAGGATAATATGTCCTTGGCTAGGAGTTCTCTGTGTTATTAGTAAGTACAATAGTTCAGTTATGCAGGGTAATTCAAGAGTGAGTGAAGATGAGCAATAATTTGAGATTGGTGATTCATGTTCCAACAATTCATAAATATCTAAAGAGATTTATAATATGATTACATCTTAAGTTCAATCAACATAATTAGAGGATATAAAAGGTGAATTCAACAACTCCATAATAAATCTAGTAATGTTGAAGAATTTTGCAAAGTACAAGAGGAGGGATCTATCCATAATTAATCTCTAAAATGTTATGGGTGAGGAAACCAATTGTTATTGATTTTAATAAAAGATGTAGATATTATCCTTCTTCTATTAAGATATTTGAAGTTGATTTTCCTTTTATTTCATTTTTATGCATAGGACATGGGTTTTAATTCTATTGAGGCTGAAGATTGGGAGGTAGAAACTAGAGGCCGATGACCAAATCAAAGTCATGGTTACTCAACAAAGATAGGAAGATTGAGCATGAGCTAACGCAATCGAAGATATATTGGTACTCAAATTGGAAGTATAATTCTATATATTATTCTTGCCTCTGCAGGAATAGAGTTGAATACATGGCCTTCCTATCTTCATTTTTATGTTCATAAGAAATTCTGAAGATTTAAAAATGAAGTTCTAGAAGTATTGTTATATAATGTGTAGTTTAATTTTTCCTCCTAAGACAAACATGTTGACAATGTCTTCTATTAAAGGTCAAACTTTTTGAAAATGAAAATGTAGTTGAGGCTTCTGAGGCTAGAGTGAAATAGCTTGGTATGAAGGTGTATGAACAACAAAATTAATTTCAAAGATGGAAGAAGACATATTAAAGGTCGGTTATTAATACATTTATCATGTACATTGAATGATATCATATTAATTTATGATTGTGTTAAGTTTTATGATTTCATTGGTTGATTTGTTTGCGAAACTATGACCTATGTAGTTTGGTCTTGAAGTGTTGTCTAAAATGCAGGGATATAGCTCAATGGATCAAAGAATGAAAAAAACCAGATGATTGGGAGCTACGAAAGCTTGGAATTTCTTAAATTTTTTACGTATTCATTGCTATCCAATCTCACCAAATGTGAATGGAGGACTTCCCCTTGCTAAATTTATTTCCAGGTCTTCTCTGTAGATTTTTATCTCTTTTCTAGTTTTTAAATATTCGACAATACGTGGTTCAAGGCTATGAAGCCATGCCATGTATCTGTTGGACTTAGATTCCTTAACAAAATAATTTTTTTTCAATATGTTGTTCTAGATTATTCTTTGTGTTTTTATTTTGTGTGTGAACATGTTCTAGCACACATGCATGGTTGTACCTGGATTCCATATATCTAATGGGAAGATTTGTTTTGAATTTAATGACCAATGGCCTTCACTTGCATACAATTACGCATAACAAACAAAAATGTAGGTTAATAACTCAACCCCATTTCAATTAAAGGATGGGTTAGGTTTGGTTCATGAAGGTTGGAGAGACTTGTCTCTAAATTGTTGTTTTTGATGTCTTTGGTTTGGTTTCCATATTTAATTTTGTTAACTGAAATAGATTATCAGAAACAACATGCCCATATCTAGAAGCAAGGCCATAAGATAATTCAGAGTTAGTTATCAATTGTTGGGGTTATCCCATAATTTTGTTAATTGATCTCTCACAATAAACTAGAGCTGCAGAGATACCTGCAAAATTTCAAGGCCAGTTAGAAAGGCTATACACTAGTGAAACTCAAGTCACCAATGCTTTAGATTTCTAAATAGTGTCCATTCTAGATATTAATTACGAAAATCAAATAAAAAGAATAGATTTTGTAATAGAGTCCATTCTAGATATTGATTCTCAAAATCAAATAAAAATAATATCATAATCAATATTGTGACATACCACCTATAGTTAACCCATGAAATAGGATTTCCTGAAGCTTGTTCAAGATGCAACACAACAATTTAGGAACTTAAGGGAGCTTGTTGGCTATGATAAGTGGAATATTGTAAGGTGGGCATTAAAATTATGGATGAGAATTATTTCCCTTCTTATTTTACGTAGGACCAACTAATGGCTTGCTGTCATTTTTAATGATTGTTGGGGCACGCACCTTAATGGTCCTTAATTTTTGTAACTCCGCGGTTTTTGTGGAAGCTTGTAAGTGGAGTTGTGACTCAAAATATTCTTAGGGGTGTCAAGGTTGAGTAAAAGCATTCTTTTTGTAATAAACCCATGGTTTAAGTCTAGGGTTTAGGGTTCGGGGGGACTATGGTTTAAGCCCATGGTTTTGTAATAAGTGCAATATAAATAAGCACTCTTGTAAAGAAGTCAGTTTAGGCTTTTGATGTAAGATGAATTGATGCGAAGCTAAGGATTGTTTTGTAAGAAAGGTTAAGTCCCAGCTGTGTGTGTGGACGACCTCTGTAGCTATGTGCGCAGAGGGTTTTGGGTGATTAAGAAGATCTGCAACTGTGTACGCAGAGATTTGCAGCTTAGTGCGTAGCTTTGAGGAATTGAAGGGATCTGCAGCTGAGTGTGCAGATCAGAACTGTGGTTTTTGTAAAGAGTTGAATAAAACATAGTTCTGTGGATGTAGCCCCTAAACTGGGGGTGAACCACATTATATCGTGTGTTGTGGTTCTGTTGTGTTGTTGTTATGTTCTTTTATGCATTAATAATTATATAACTGATAAGTAAGATCACTACTAAATACTAACTTCGCTGTGAATTCCCAGTAAAGGGTTAAGCAAGGCACTGTTTGTTTATTTAACCGCGAAGCTAAATAAGTGAATATCAAAGCTCTGTATTTCATGATTATCATTTGTTAGAAGATAAAGGTACAGTAATATCCCTCTTCTGCTTGCAGAAACCTAATTCTGCGGCACCCCATAGTTGTTTCGGGTGAGACTGCAACCTGTTCGGAGGTTGTTGCCGAAAGGGCCAACACTGTGGGTCTTTTGTTGGTGCGAAGACAAAAGTATAGAACCTGGGTCTGCCCTAAGCCCAACAATGATAGAAATGTAGTTATCATATGCCTTCTTTACTAGTGAATCAACAAACACCTATGGCATCTGGGTTTGAAGACAATATATATCCATGCACACATTTAATTTAATGGCAGTTCATGTCCACAACAAAATTACCATGTTCATGGTCTTAAAAAGGTACTTTCTCACTATCAGAAAGCAATTCAGAAGGAATATTTTACTAATTTCCAATAAGGCTCACAAGTTCATAAACGATATTGAAGATAACACCAACATATGTGCCTCATCAGTGTAGTAAACATAGAGTTCTCCAATGAGAACACAAGTGTTTTCATGCTCTACTGTATTCCACCACTTCTTGTTTGACATAACACTTCGAAGGATCTAAAGTCAAAATAAGAGAATCTCAGTCGAGCTAAGGCCAGGTTCAAATGGACCTCACCCTAAAAATGGTAAATCATGGTGCTTACATTTCGTAATTTTTGTTGATCTATAACCACAAGCCTCAAAAAATATTGAATTGTATAAACCCCATCTTTATTAATTTTCTTGCGAGACACTCAATATTTACCAATTTTATCTAATCTCCAAACCTTATATTATAAAGTTGGTGGATAACGTTTATTATACACTGAAAAGAATAAATGATATCATGTTATTAATTATTCCTTGTAAAAACAATCTCATTTTTCGTTATCTAGTTGCTTCAGAAAAGTATATCTTTGGAAACAACAATATGATACTATAAAACCTAATTTTGTAGATGTCGTGTGCCTTGATGCAACAACCTGCAGTTTGTTTCCATGTAAGAATAAAACATAAAAATCTGAACCCTATTCTCCTTCAACCTTCCCACCTATGAAAAGTGGGATTGATAAACTTGTTTTGAAACGCAATTGTAAGTTTCTCCCATCTCATCCTTCTATATGTTTCAGAGAAGTCTTGTATTTTATATAAGCCTTGTTTAATTCCAACACCAAAAGAAAGTATAATAATGGCCATGAATGCACTTATTTACAATAAATGCGAAAGTAGAAATAAAATAGTCAATACATAAACATATCTATTATTTTAAGGCTCAGTTTTTTAGTGTTTCAATTTTCCAACCCTTAATGTGAAAAAGTAGTGGACCATTATAAACCACATAATCAAACTTAAACGATAAAACATAAAACATAAATTTTATTATTTTAAGTATCAATTCTATTGTGTTCTAATTTTCTACCCATTGATAACATGGAAAATTCATTATGTCTTTAGCACATAATGAAAAATGGCAGAGATGCAGATGATTTTGGATCTGGATGGATGGAAGTAAAAAAAGGCACAGATCAAACACAAAACTTGTTATTCCTAAGAGTATTGGAGCTAGCAGAGTCCTCTCTGAAAATTCAATAAAAGTGTAGTTTGATGTTAGGAACGGTTCCCACACTTTGCTACCTATTCTAGTAGGGAAAAATTCCTCGAACATACCTACAAGTCTAGATAATGCAACAAATATTGTTGATGGAGGAAAAATTCCTCTGATACAAATATTATTCCTGGAAATAAGCATTTAGAACATAAGGTACATGAGTAGAGTATCCATGTCCCAGAAAAGAAAATTTTCAAACAATCAATTGAGCATTTGCTTCAGTTTCGTAAAATTGAGCATTATGTCAAGCCAACAGTTGATTCTTTGGAGAAAGTGGAACTAATAGATATGGAAGATTTAAGAAACCATGTTTCAAACAAATGTATGTGAGTTTCTTTTATTGTTGACCATGAAATAGAAGTTTTAAATCAGTCAATTTTAGGTTCACCCTTCTCTTAGGTTCTGTTGCAGCTGCAACAATTTCCCAAAATTCAAAATTTTTTGGGACCCTCATTTAATTCGTTTTGCTCGGTTTTTTGGGTTTTACTTGATGTTGAATGAAGACTACTTTTATGCAGGAAAATGTTTTTATTTTTAAATTATTTTTTGCCTCACCCTCGAAAGTATTTTGGACTTTGAATCGGGAGTCTAGTTGTCTGGGCATCTGCCATTGCGGAAAAGAACAAACATCAAGTCTGAAGTCTAATGTTTTGATCTCCGATGTATTTTTTCTTTATCAGTGTTGGTTTTTGAAATCCCATCAGAACCTTTGTGTATACATCTTCCGAAGTTGCGGTAAGGGTTCCGCGAAGTGGTTCGAGAGTTGCTTCATCCTCTTCCGATCCTCACTGACGGTCTTTGGTTCTTGTCAACTTCCACCATTGCGGCTCTAGAAGGAACCGTGTTTCCGATAGTTTGACTTATTTGTTTCGCTTGGTCAATATTTTTTCTTGATTCATATTTATTTTTTGACTCTGATTTTGCTGGTCTGTGAAACTCGTTTCTTTTACGAATTCGCCGTTGCGGCTCTCTAATCATCTTTTGACCCGAGCCCTAGTCTCATGAGCTCTGATGCGAGCTTGTTTTCTCCCGGCAACACCATTGCGGGTGCTCCGCCATTTTCATCATACGCCGTTGCAGAGGCAATTTTGACATGATCACTAACCCCTTAGCCTTTTGCCGCCCGATGACTTTTTTTTTTTTCTTCTCACCGATTGTAGTTGACCGGGGCGTATATATAGTGGAGTTTGGGGGTTTCATTTTTTATTATTATTTTGGACTTTTATCTGTGCTGTCATTTTCGCTCGAGCAGATCGAGAATTTTACTGTCGGTACCTTCGCTCCTAGGTGGCTCCACCATGGAAGTTACAATTTTTCGCCACCAGTCGCACAGCAGTGCCAGGTAGGCCCTTATGTTCGTTTTCCCATTCCGTTGAATTGGACGAGCTGTTTTGTTGCCTCCGCGGTTAGTGGTTACTTGGGTTTTTTCGTCCTGGCATGTATATATTCTGAGGTAAGTGGTCCAACCGTCAGTTGGGAAGGGGTGTTTGTGGTTTTGCTTGATATTTTCTCTCGCGACAATTATGGTTTTCCAGCCTGCACTCGATTACTGGGGAAACCGGTGCAAACGACCATTACGTTATCGACACCATTTTCCCCCAGTCTATGTTTGGCCGTCCGGGGAGGTCGTTTCAATTCTTTTGGCCATGATGCCATGGATCTGGTTCCGCATTTCACGTTTTCACGAGCCAGGACTATGATGTTGTTCTCGCTTAGGCTAAGACCGTTCAAGCTCGCGTATGAACCCCGTCCATTTTTAGGTTCAGAATTGCTTTTTATAGCAGGAAGTTTCCCCTTGTCTTCTAGCATGCTATCTTTGCAGCGTCCTCGCATGAGCTGGTTTTTAGTTTTTGGGCCTTTTGGACGTTTTGCGGAGCATGTAGGTTGTAGCGTCGAGAGGGGGTTTCGGGATCGTGTTCATGTTGATGAGAGGGGAAGGTATTTGTCACCCATGTTATTCTAAGTTAAAGCTGCAGATCGTTGGGTGCGAGCTAGTTTTAGTCTTTGGGCAGGAGCATTTGGGTTTAAACCTTGTTTTCTTATTTTTCATAGCTGCACTTATGTTTAGTATAGATGAGGTAAACGCTTATACTGTTGTATTTATCTTTAAATATTATCTGGGAATGACCTAACATAACCTAAGATACATTTATGTACATGACAGGGAAATACCATAGATTTCAAGATGTCTAAACGTCAAAAGAAGAAGACTCCAGTAGTTGAAGAGGAACCTAAAGTCGAAATTGTTACCAGAGTCGAATACACTTACGAAGACACCAAATGCATAATTGGTATAGAACCCGAATATCGATGGGGAGAAATATACAGATTAATTATGCACCGAGAAGTACCTAATATAGGTTTTGAAGAAGAAACCATCTATGCTAACATAGAGAGATCCTCCTTGATGAAAATTTCCACTAGACCTGAGCTATTTCCATGCTCAAAGGTGATTGGGTGGATTCTGCCCAAGGAAGATGTAACCACCATGATTCTGGAAAATGTTGATAAACAGGGTTATGCTGCTTATAGCCCTAGATATGTGGCTCTAGCTTACAACTTACCAGAAGCACAAGTATATCTGACTGAAGACTGGCTGAAGGCCATCAGGATGGACCTAGTCGATACACTGAAGAGGATGCCCATGCCTAGAAAAAAATTTAGAACTAGGCCGACTGGAGAGTATGACACTGCAAGTCTAAGAACCCCTTACAGGTTCATCGCCCTGATGTTGAACAGGATTTTTAGGAGGGCCCATGGTAAAAGATTCAAATTAGAGTGGGTGACTATCATTTTCTATGTTGCAACACGGGGGACCGTGTTCAACTAGGCCAACATTGTCTCAAATAGCCTCTCGGCCTGCATGGCATCAGCATTAGGAGGGGTGTCCCTAAAGAGATCAGAGTTCTACATGAGCTCTATACTAATTTATTGCATACTGTGCAACCAACCCTTCCCCAATCTGAGGTGTATCTGGGACCGAGAAAGGACTCCAGTCTACTTGGAATACAAGCCATTGTGGGCTCACAAATATCACAGCCACTACAGGGAAGTGTGTGAGCACTTCATTATGCCACTATATACCTTAATTTTCTTGAAAGAATGCAACTGCATGTCGAAGGAGGCATTGTAGGTGATTGAAGAGTATGCCGATTATTACTTGACTGAGGATGGACTATATTTCAGAATGTTTGGCTGCTCTAGAGCACTTTCACTACTGCCTAAGTATGCCACTGACTATGTAGTCCACAAAGAGGCACTTAGACAGGTCTTTTTAGATGGCATAGGGATTTTTTTGTTTGAACATAAGAAAGCAGCATACCCTCCTTTGCCATTCATATTGGGAAGCTACAAGTTTACCAGGGTAAAGAAAGCCGATGAATTCATGGAGGAGTTGGAGAAATTCCATTTTGTGGAAATGTGTTTCCATAGGAATGACTCTCGGAATAAGGTTGCAGAGCACTGCAAAGAGGAGAATGTACATTTTGAATACACGAGCCACCAGGACAGAGAGGAGTCCAGTTTTCACAGTGCACAAAACATGACAGCCTTAATAATAAGGTTTAAAAAGAAAATCACCACCAAATGTGGAAAGGGACAAGATGAGCAGGCAAAGGCCAAGGAGGAGGAAACTAGGAAAAGAAATGAAGAGACTAGGAGACTAGCCCAAGAGGCCAAAGGCTGGCTAAAAGGAGAAGAAGCTGCCAAAAGCGAAGAAGAAGAAAGGAAAAGAAATATGGATGAAGAGCTGAAGAAGCAGGAAGTAGAGAAGATAAAGCTGACACAGATAGTGACAAAGCAATCAGCTTCTGATGTAGCAGACAGTCAAGCTCAGGACTTGGAGAACCTTGACATTCAAGATCCTGAAGCGGCTGCCGCCAGCACACCAGGACAAGCTATGGTCCCCACCCTTAGGATAATCCCCTTTGAACAGAAGAAAAGGGAGGAGGTACGAGATTTTAATACTATCTTTTATGATAAAGAAAAGAAAAGGATAGTAAAGAGGACTGAGAGGAAGGTTGAAATTGGGGGGATTCCTGGTAAAATGATAAATGATACAACTATTGTATACGAGACAGACAGAGACCCCAGGTTCACTATTAGAGCGGGGTCTGCATTGATCCATGTTTCTGAGGACAATGTAGATAAAATAATGACGGATCTTGAGCAGTCGAAGAAGTCTTCTTCTCAGCTCAAAGCTACCCTGAGAAAGGGAAGAAAAGAAAATAATAGGTTAAAGAGAAAGTTTGAAGACATACAAAAGGAAATCAATTCTTCAAAAGCTGAGCTTTAGGTCCTTCAGATAGAGAAGAGATCTATGGAGACCGCCCAAGAATGCCTGGAGAAGGTGCAGTAGGAATATCAGGAGTTGAAGGCTGAAAAGGAGCAATTGCTAAGTAGGATAGGGGAATTGGAGCTGCAGAAGGCTACCTTGGAAGTAGATGAGAGGAAATCTCAAGCGCAGAAGGTGGAACTTAAAGAGTAGATTACCTCATTGACAATAGCTTTAGAAGAAGCCAAAGAATAGCAGGTCAGCCTTCAGCCGTTCAAGGAGCACGTTCTAGCACAGAGAAGCAAGATGCACCAGCTGCAAGTGGCCATAGAAGAAGAAAGGTGCAAGGTCTTGCAGGTGGACAGTCGGCTGGAAGAGATTTTGGAAACCTCTTCATATTTTGTTGATAGATCACAAGACATCTTAGAAGTCCTATCAGGAAGGATGGTGATATTAGAAGTGAATGAAGAAACTCCTGCCGATCTCCGTTCAAAAGATCAATAAGCCCTAAGACAAGACTATGATTTACTGGAATTTGCCGTCAACACAGCCGAGCAATTCAAGAAGGCTATTAAGAAGACAAAAGGGGCTTGTGCAGAATTCTTCAGAAGACTTCTGATCACGTATAATCGATGTCAGGTAGAGGCTGAGCAAAGAATGGATACTTTTCCAGAACATAGCCTGTTTTTGGAAATTTTGCAAAGAAGGTATCATGAAGATGAAAAAAGGATACAGCACATTAAAGACTTAGATGAACAAACCCTAAGGAATAAAGTAGATCATTCTGTGGTTAGTGTGCAGATGTTAGAAGACCAACTTCTCCTGAGCGCATCCAGAATAGAAGTCATCAGAAACTAGGCTGCTAAATTCGAAATAAATATTCGATTCCTGGAACCTTCTGAATTTGAAAGTATTGCTTCAGAAGCTTCAGCATGGAAGAAATTTTTAAATAATCAGGCGGGTCCCTCGTCATGAGGATTTTTTTTTCATTTTGTTGTAATATATTGTAATTTTCATAAACACTTAATGAAAGAAAATATGGGAGATGAAGAGTTGGGGAAGCCCAAGAGTCATTATGTGGGAAGCCCAACAGTTTTGTTCTTTTGTATAAATATAGAGAAGCTAGACAAGTAGAGGGAATTTTTCCTAGTAAGATTGGAAGACATA
Source organism: Pseudotsuga menziesii (assembly GCA_001517045.1). Taxonomy (NCBI): domain Eukaryota; kingdom Viridiplantae; phylum Streptophyta; class Pinopsida; order Pinales; family Pinaceae; genus Pseudotsuga; species Pseudotsuga menziesii. The sequence continues at coordinate 48,019 of LPNX010818429.1, read as the reverse complement.
TTGTAAGAATAACTATTTCCTTTTGCAATAGAAAATTATAGTTTTCCTGTTGGAGAAATCTTGGTGGAATATTCAAATGTTATGATATGGATTTGTTGAAGAGGAACTATTTCATTTTCAACCTTTTGTCCATTAACTATGAGATCGTTCTAACTCTTTGAACCTAATTTCTTGTCGGAATGATCCCTGGTTTATTTTATGGAAATTTCCACTATGAGTGATGAATGTTGTTCATAAGAAATTGGCTATTTGGTTGTTATATATCTTTAAATGTTTGTGTGTTTTGGAAAGATGTATCAGCTATCTATGATTTCTTTTACAATGCATGCACAAAATACATTGCTAATAAATAAGTAATAAGCTCGCTCCCTAGGGATAGGTTAGGTAGTTAGTTTTAATTTCTTGTTGTGTGTGTGATTTAGATGCATGAGAGTTTAAGACAAGAGGTAAGAACCTGCGCATCATATTGTGAATACTCCTTGCATTCTCTATCAATCTGCATCTTAGGTAGGCATGTGCATATCATACTTAAAGTCAAAAAATACAAAAATATATACGGTGGACCGGGCTGCAATCGGTAAAACTTTTTTTTTTGTTACTTGACCTACAGTAGCCGGACCACAAACTGGACGGATTCCCTACACCAAACAGTCACGGGCTATTTTGGAACGTTGACTAGGGAGAATCCCTTGCTGTTGTTGCCTGTGAATTTCCAGGCCTCAATAATTTCTGGTGCTAGAAGGAGGGCCGCCAGTGCATGGCTGGCCGAGGAAACTCGTTTTCCCAAGATTACCCCACCAATGATATTTTGAAAGCAGTTTGTGTCCTATTCCAAATACTTAAGAAAATATAAAAGGAAAGACGTCCTATAGTGGAAGATTCGGTGTTGGTTGGAAACTTGGAAACGCTAGTAGAAAGAGTATTATAGGAGGTTGTTCAGCCTTTGAATCAAGTAGGCCCAAACACACCTTACGATCCACCTGTTAATACTCCTATTCCTTCACCTCCTCATGCTTCACCGTGACTCATGGAAGGTATAAATGTAAATCAGCCTAACCCACCACCAGCTTGGAAAGCCAAATCACCCTTGAACCTAACACCTTCATTGCATAACTTACCTCAAGCTTTTGAGAAGTTGCTACCTAAGTTTGATCCTAATGAGAAGGTTACAGTAGATGACCACTTGCAAAGTTTCTAATTGGAAATAGAAGGATTAAGGGCTGGGGAATATGAGGATGTTGTTTGTAGACTTTTCCCACATACCCTTAAAGGAGCAGCAGCATCCTGGTACTTTGGTTTTCCTCCAAACTCTATCCTAGATTGGGATACCTTTGAAAGGATTTTCAGAAGCAAATATGCAGCTCAAAAGACACATGCATCACTAATGAAAGGTCTGGGCACTTTAAAAAAGGAAAGGAACAAGAAGGTACACCATTTTACTCAAATATTTTCAGCCTACCTCAAGAACTTCTCTGCAACTGATAAGCCTTCTGATAAAGCTCAGATTGAGTATTACACCTCAGCTTTAGGTCCTGACTTGGCAATGTTCGCAAAAGCTCAAGTTAAGCCTACGTTAGCTGAGACTTATGAAGAAGCAGAAAGAGTAGAGGCTGAAAAATAAAGTATAGAGGATTATCCCGAGCAATCTAGAGAAAAACCTGTCGATAAACGTGCCTTAACATTGTCCAAACCTAGAGAGGAACAATCACATGATCTTGAGGGAATGTTAAAGATGATGCAAAAAATTTCTAACAGAATAATAGATTTGGAAAAAGAAAAAGAATCTTACTTATAAGCCTTACTATAAAAAGAATGAAGATAACAACCAATTTAAGACCCCGCCACACAATTCAGCATCAATGAATGTAACAGAGGTAGGGATGGACAATTTCTGCAGTTTTCACGAACAACCCCATTCTGAAAAGAATTGTCCTCAATGGTTAAATTCAATGACATTAGTAATGAATCAGCTTTTGGACTCTAAATTAGCTGAGGATAGTGAGGAAGAGTAAAAAGGAAATCAGACCATAGAAAAGCAGGAAAATGATAGCATGTTTTTATGGGATTGTGTCTCGCTGTTTGAAACAAGAAAAAATACTTTTAAATCTGAGAATATGCCAATGAAAACGAAAAACATGAGCTTAGGAAATAAAGACAATTCCATAATTTCAAAAGTTAAAAAGTTGCAAGAGAATGTCAAGAGACAACTAAAGGGCAATGTTGAAGATAAGGTGCCTGGAATTAACGTTTTTAGCCAGGAGACAAAGCAAATAAACAAGCCTTTTAGACTTATGGAAGAACAAGTAGGTGTTAACAAAGAGAACAATGAAAAGCCTAAAGAGCCAGAAAAGGAGGTTCCCATTGAAAACCAACCTGTAGAAGAAGAGGTCGAACCAATTGGGGAAGAGAAAGCTAGAACCCCACCTTTCCTTTTGACTCTAGAAATGTTAAATCATAAGGTGCATAATTGTTTGGTAGATTATGGATCATCGGTGAATGTTATTCCACTTGTAGTTTGCAAACAAATTAATGGACAACCAAAACCTACTACTTGGGAAGTCACTCAACTAGACAAAACTAATGTCAAAGTAGTGGGAGAAATGGAGAATGTTCTCATTCGTTTATCTGCAAATAACAAGATATGTCAATTTATCGACATTGTGGTGGATGACATACTGGATGGATATGGCCTTATTCTGAACCGTGACTGGTCCGCAAGGTTAAAAGGGCATTTCACTTCAGATTGGTCTCATTTGTGGTTTCCTCATAAGGGATTCCCAAATCGGATAAAAATTTTGAGAGAACCTCACATGAAACACAATATCACCAAGTTGGAAGAAGGTAATGAATCTGCTAATTCTGTTTTGGTAAATTATCTAACAGAGCTTGAACTAAGATGTCATGCCTCAGAAAAAGCCAGCAATATGATTGACATTCAGCTTGATCTCCTTCAACTTTCTCAGGCTGATGAGATTGATTGTAAATCAATGGACGTGGTTTTGGTTTCAAAAAATAGCAGAATTAAACCATGGTTAGGTATCTCATGTCTGCAATCCAGCCTAGCCTCTTGACTCATTAGATTGAAGGATTTTCAGGGGTGGGCACAATTTTATTTTCTTTTGATTTAATGATTTTGTACATAAATAATTTGATGCTGTTTTGCTTTGATTTACCGCTTTGTTTTTGGTTTTATTTTGTTGTTTTTGAATAAAAGAGGAAAACTTTTGGTTGCATGGAAAGCATCAGGGTTCTTGATTAACTAAAATATGTGGGAAAAGACTGTCCATTTTATGTTGAAATGATAGAATGTCTTCTAGTAGGTAGTTTTTATAAATGGCCATGCACTCATTGAAGTCTTGCTTAACCCCTGAAAAGAACTCAGAATTAAGAGGTCTGGAATACTATTTTGAGGCTCCGTCCATTTCACATCTAAGATGTCTTAGGGAGTGATGGAAAAGGACCCATGGAAAGGAAGCAAGGTAAACAGTTATTATATATAAATGATCCCATGCCATGATTTCAAAAACCTAAATGCTATTAAGAGTCAAAACTCCTCAAAGAAGCAATACATATCAAAGCAAAGTGTTAGAAATATGAATATCAATCTGCTAAAAGTTCTTCTCCATCTATGAGCTGAAAAGTAAATACATCTCACACACAAAAGGACACTATGGATGGAAGAGCCTGAATTAAAAGAAAAAAAAATCAGAAAGAAAAGCAGATGAAGGACTCATAAGAGCAAAAGTTCAAAAGAGCACAAAAGTGCAAGTGGCATGGGAATGAGGAACAAATGAATAGTTCTATTTGCTATATGTTACGATCTTGTGGTGTCCAAGATAGAAACTACCTGTAGAAAGAGGTAAAATAAATCTCACCTATTAAGCCTCGAAAGAGTTATCCGGACTTTCAAATATTTTGGGTGTTCCCATTTCCCAAAGAATGGACCGTTCTCAATTATTTAAATGCATGTGTTTGCCATCTTAGAAATACAAGCAGCTGGAAGTATTCAACTTATGAGCTGAATGATTAAACAGTCTTTTACTGAGAAGAAGTTAAGTCAGATATCTGGGGTTCACCAGGTAGTCACCAATTGTTGCAGCTGCAACAATTTCCCAAAATTCAAAAAAATTTGGCACCCTCCTTTAATTCGTTTTGCTCGGTTTTTTGGGTTTTACTTGATGTTGAATGAAAAGTACTTTTATGCGAGCAAATGTTTTTATGTTTAAATTATTTTTATCCTCACCCTCGGAAGTATTTAGGACTTTGAATCGAGATTCTAGTTGTCTGTGCATCCACCATTGCGGAAAAGAACCAAACATCAAGTCCGAAGTCTAATGTTTTGGTCTCCGATCTATTTTTTCTTTATCAGCGTTGGTTTTTGAAATCCCGTCGAAACCTTTGTCTATATGTCTTTTGCTGTTGCGAAAAGGGTTCTGTGAAGTGGTCCGAGAGTTGTTTCATCCTCTTTTGATCCTCGCCGCTGGTCTTTGGTTCTTGTCAACTCCCGTCGTTGCGGCTCTAGAAGGAACTGTGTTTCCGATAGTTTGACTTATTTGTTCCACTTGGTCAATATTTTTTCTTGATTCATATTTATTTTTTGACTCCGATTTTGCTGGTCTGTGGAACTCGTTTCTTTTATGAATTCGCCATTGTGGCTCTCTAATCATATTTTGACCTGAGCCCTAGTCTCGCAAGCTCCAATGAGAGTTTTTTTTCTCCCGCCAATGCCATTACAAGCGCTCTGCAGTTTTCATCATCCGCTGTTGTAGAGGCGATTTTAACATGATCACCGACCCCTTAGCCTTTTGCCGCCCGATGACTTTATTTTTTTATTTTTCCCACCGATTGTAGTTCACCAAGGCATATATATAGTGGAGTTTGGGGGTTTCATTTTTTATTATTATTTTGGACTTTTCTCTGTGCTGTCATTTTCGCTCGAGCAGACTGAGAATTTCGCTGTCGGTACCTTCGCTCCTAGGTGGCTCCGCCGTGGAAGTTATGATTTTTCTCTACCATTCGTGCAGCAGTGCCAGGTAGGCCCTTATGTTCATTTTCCCATTTTGTTTAATTGGACAAGATGTTTTGTTGTCTCCGCGGTTAGTGGTTACTTGCGTTTTTTCATCCTGGCATGTATATATTCTAAGGTAAGTGGTCCAGCCGTCAGTTGGGAAGGGGTGTTTGTGGTTTTGCTTGATATTTTCTCTCGTGGTAGTTATGGTTTTGCAGCCTGCACTCGATTGCTAGGGAAACTGGTGTAGACGGCCGTTACGCTGTCTGCACCATTTTCACCCAGTCAGTGTTTGGACGTCTGGGGAGGTCATTTCGGGTCTTTCAGCCATGATGCCATGGATCTGGTTCCGCATTTCGCGTTTTCATGAGTCAGGTCTGTGATGTTGTTCCCGCTTAGGCTAAGACCATTCAAGCTCGCGTATGAACCCTGCCCATTTTTAGGTTCAGAATTTCATTTTATAGCAGGAAGTTTCCCCTTGTCTTCTGCCATGCTATCTTTGCATTGTCCTCGCATGAGATGGTTTTTAGTTTTTTGGCCTTTTGGTCGTTTCACGGAGCATGTAGGTCGTAGCGCCGAGAGGGGGTTTCGGGACCGTGTTCATGTTGACGAGAGGGGAAGGTATTCGTCACCCATGTTATTCTAATTTGAAGATGCAGATCGTTGGGTGCGAGCTAGTTTTAGTCTTCGGGCAGGAGCATTTGGGTTTAAACCTTGTTTGCTTATTTTTCATAGCTGCACTTATGTTTAGTACAGATGAGGTAAATTCTTATACTGTTGTCTTTATATTTAAATATTATCTGGGAATGACCTAACAGAACCTAAGATACATTTATGTACATGACAGGGAAACCCCGCACATTTCAAGATGTCTAAACGTCAGAACAAGAACACTCCATTAGTTGAAGACGAACCCGAAGTTGAAATCATTACCAGATTCGAATACACTTACGAAGACACCAAATGCATAGTTGGTGTAGAACCCGAATATCAATGGGGAGAAATCTACAGATTAATTACGTGCCAAGAAGTACCTGATATAGGTTTTGAAGAAGAAACCATCTATGCCAACATAGAGAGATCCTCCTTGATGAAAATTTCCACTAGACCTGAGCTCTTTCCATGCTCAGAGGTGATTGGGTGGATTCTTCCTAGGGCAGATGTAACCACCATGATTCTGGAAAATGTTGATAAACAGGGTTATGCTACTTATAGCCCTGGATATGTGGCTCTGGCTTACCACTTACCAGAAGCACAAGTATATCTGACTGAAGACTAGATGAAGGCCATTAGGATGGACCTAGTCGAGACACTGAAGAGGATGCTCATTCCTAGAAAAAACTTTAGAACTAGGCCAACAGGAGAGTATGACACAGCAAGTCTAAGAACCCCTTACCGGTTAATAGCCCTGATGCTGAACAGGATTTTCAGGAGGGCCCACGGTAAAATATTCAAATTAGAGTGGGTTCCTATCATTTTCTATGGTGCAACACAGGGTACCGTGTTCAACTGGGCCAACATTATGTCAAATATCCTCTCGGACTGCATGGCATCAGCATTAGGAGGGGTGTCCCTAAAGAGATCAGAGTTCTACATGAGCTCTATACTGATTGATTGCATACTGTGCAACCAACCCTTCCCTACTCTGAGGTGTATCTAGGACTGAGAAAGGACTCTAGTCTGCTTGGCATACAAGCCATTGTGGGCTCACAAATATCACAGCCACTATAGGGAAGTGTGTGAGCACTTCATTATGCCACAATATACCTTAATTTTCTTGAAAGAATGCAACTGCATGTCAGAGGAGGCATTGCAGGTGATTGAAGAGTATGTCGATTATTACTTGACTGAGGATGGACTATATTTCAGAATGTTTGGCTTCTCTAGAGCACCTTCACTACTTCCTAAGTATGCCACTGACTATGTAGTCCACAAAGAGGCAGTTAGACATGTCTTTTTAGATGGCATAGGGAGTTTTATGTTTGAACATAAGAAAGCAGCATACCCTTCTTTGCCATTTAGATTGGGAAGCTACAAGTTTACCAGGGTAAAGAAAGCCGATGAATTCATGGAGGAGTTGGAGAAATTCCATTTTGGGGAAATGCATTTCCACATGAATGACTCCCAAAATAAGGTTGTAGAGCACTGCAAAGAGGTGAATGTACATTTTGAATACACAAGCCACTGGGACAGAGAGGAGTCCATTTTCTACAGTGCACAAAACATGACGGCCTTAAGAAGAAGGTTTAAAAAGAAAATCACCACCAAAGGTGGAAAGGGACGAGATGAGCAGGAAAAGGCCGAGGAGGAGGAAACTACGAAAAGAAATGAAGAGGCTGGGAGAGTAGCCCAAGAGGCCGAAGGCTAGCTAAAAGGAAAAGAGGAGGAAAAGAGAAGAGATACACAAGAGGCAGCCAGAAAGGCAGAAGAAGCTGCCAAAATCGAAGAAGAAGAAAGAGAAAAAAAGATGGATGAAAAGTTGAAGAAGCAGGAAGCATAGAAGATAAAGATGACAAAGACAGTGACAGAGAAATCAGCTTCTGATGCAGTAGACAGTCAGGCTCAGGACTTGGAGAACCCTAACATTAAAGATCCTAAAGCCGCTGCTACCAGCACACCAGGACAGGCTATGGTCCCCACCCTTAGGCTAATCCCCTTTGAATAGAAGAAATGGGAGGAGGTACCAGATTTTAATACTATCTTTTATGATAAAGAAAAGAGAAGGATAGTAAAGAGGACCGAGAGGAAGGTTGAAACTGGGGGGCTGCCTAATAAAATGATAAATGATACAACTATTGTATACGGGACAGATAGAGACCCCAGGTTCACTATTAGAGCGTGGGCTGCATTGATCCATGCTTCCGAGGACAGTGTAGATAAAATAATGACGGATCTTGAGCAGTCGAAGAATTCTTCTTCTCAGCTCAAAGATACCCTGAGAAAGAAAAGAGAAGAAAATAATAGGTTAGAGAGAAAGTTTGAAGACATACAAAAGGAAATCAAGTCTTCAAAAGCTGAGCTTCACATCCTTCAGATAGAGAAGAGATCTATGGAGACCGCCCAAGAATGCCTGGAGAAGGTGCAGCAGGAATATCAGGAGTTGAAGGCTGAAAAGGAGCAATTGCTAAGCAGGATAAGGGAATTGGAGTTGCAGAAGGCTACCTTGGAAGCAGATGAGAGGCAATCTCAAGGGAAGAAGGCAGAACTTGAAGATTAGATTAACTCGTTGATAGTAGCTTTAGAAGAAACCAAAGAACAGTAGGTCAGCCTTCAGCTGTTCGAGGAGCACGTCCTAGCACAGAGAATTAAGATGCACTAGCTACAAGTGGCCATAGAAGAAGAAAGGTGCAAGGTCTTGCAGGTGGACAGTCGCCTGGAATAGATTTTGGAAACCTCTTCGTATTTTGTTGACAGATCACAAGACATCTTAGAAGTCCTATAAGGAAGGATGGTGAGATTAGAAGCAAATGAAGAAACTCCTGCCGATCTCCCTTCAAAAGATCACAAGCCCTAAGACAAGACTACGATTTACTGGAATTTGCCATCAACACAGCCAAGGAATTAAAGAAGGCTGTTAAGAAGACAGAAGAGGCTTGTGCAGAATTCTTCAGAAGAATTATGATCATGTATAATCGATGTCAAGTAGAGGCTGAAAAAAGAATGGATACTTTTCCAGAACATAGCCTGTTTTTGGAAATTTTGCAAAGAAGGTATCATGACGATGAAAAAAGGATACAGCACATTAAAGCTTTAGATGAACAGACCCTGAGGAATGAGGTAGATCATTCTGTGGTTAGTGTGTAGCTATTATAAGACCAACTTCACCTGCGCGCAGCTAGAATAGAAGTCATTAGAAACCAGGCTGCTAAATTTGAAATAAATATTTGATTCCTAGAACCTTCTGAATTCGAAAGTATTGCTTCAGAAGCTTCAGCATGGAAGAAATTTTTAAATAATCAGGCGGGACCCTCCTCATGAGCATTTTTTTTTCATTTTGTTGTAAGATATTGTAATTTTCATAAACACTTAATGAAAGAAAATATGGGAGATGAAGAGTTAGGGAAGCCCAAGAGTCATTGTGTGGGCAGCCCAATAGTTTTGTTCTTTTGTATAAATATAGAGAAGCTAGACTTTTTCCCAGTAAGATTGGAAGACATATTGTAAGAAGAACTATTTCCTTTTGCAATAGAAAATTACAGTTTTCCTATTGGAGAAATCTTGGTGGAATATTCAAATGTTATGCTATGGATTTGTTGAAGAGGAACTATTTTGTTTTCAACCTTTTGTCCATTAACTGTGAGATCGTTCTAACTCTTTGACCCTAAGTTCTTGTTTGAATGATCCCTGGTTTATTTTATGGAAATTTCCACTATGAGTGATGAATGTTGTTCATAAGCAATTGGCTATCTAGTTGTTAAATATCTTTAAATGTTCACGTGTTTTGGAAAGATGTATCAGCTATCTGTGATTTCTTTTACAATGCATGCACAAAATACATTGCTCATAAATATGTAATAAGCTCGCTCCCTAGGGATAGGTTAGGTGGTTAGTTTTAATTTCTTGTTGTGTGTGTGATTTAGATGCATAAGAGTTTAAGATGAGAGGTAAGAACCTGCGCATCACATTGTGAATACTCCTTGCATTCTCTATCAATCTGCATCTTAGGTAGGCATGTGCATATCATACTTAAAGTCAAAAATTACAAAAATATATACGGTGGACCAGGCCGCAACCAGTAAAACCTTTTATTTATTTTTACTTGACCTACGGTAGCCAGACCGCAAACCGAACGGATTCCCTACACCAAACAATCACGGGATAGTTGGAACATTGACTGAGGAGAATCCCTTGCTGTTGTTTCCAGCGAATTTCCAGGCCTCAACAGGTTCTTAAATTTAAATGGGGGAATCTTGATGAACATGAGATTGGCCAAAATCATCCAATGGGAACATGCACCGAACACTTTAGCCTAAAAATTCAGATGGTGGGTATATAATAGAGTATAGTATGTCCTTCGCTAGGATTTCTCGGTGTTTTTAGTAAGTAAAATAGTTCAGTTATGCAGGGTAAATCAGGAGTTAGTGAAGATGAGCAAGAATTTGAGATTAGTTATTGATGTTCCAACAATTCAAAAATATATAAAGAGATTTTAAATATGATTATATGGTAAATTCAGTCAACATAATTGGACGATCTAAAAGTTGCATGCAACAAATCCATCATAAATCTAGGAATGTTGAATATTTTTTCAAGGTACAAGAGTAGGGATATATCCATATTAATGAATATGTATAATGTTATGGGTGAGGAAACCAATTGTTATTGATTTTAATAAAATATATAGAGATTTTCCTTGTTATATCAAGATATTTGAAGTTGATTTTCCTTTTATTTCAGTTTTATGCATAGGACATGGGTTATCATTCTATTGAGACTGAATATTAAGAGGTAGATACTAAAGGCCGAATTAGAGTCATTGTTACTCAACAAAAATAGGAATATTGATCACAAGCTAACTCAATTGAAGGTATATTGGTACTCAAATTGGAAGTAGGATGCTATATATTATTCTTGTCTCTATGGGAATAGAGTTGAATACATAGCCTTCCTCTCTTCTTTTTTATGTTCTTAAGAAATTCAGAATATTTAAAAATATTTTGCTAGAACTATTGTTATATAGTGTGCATTTTTAATTTTCCTCCTAAGACAAACATGTTGACAATGTCTTCTATTAAAGGTCAAACGTTTTGAAAACACAAATGTAGTTGACGCTTTTGAGGCTAGAGTGAAAGAGCTTGCTATGAAGGTTGATGAACTCCAAAAACTAATTTCAAAGGTGGAAGACGACATATTTAAGGTCATTTATTACTACCGTTATCATGTACATTGAATGATATCATATTAATTTATGATTGTGTGAAGTTTTATGATTTCACTAGTTGATTTGTTTGTGAAACTATAACCTATGTAGTTTGGTGTTGATGTGTTGTATGAAAATGTAGGGATATAGCTCAATGGATCAATGAGTGAAAAAACCAGATGATTGGGACCTACCAAATCTTGGAATTTCATAAATTTTTGAGGTATTCATTGCTACCCAATATCACCAAATGTGAATGGAGGACTTCACCTTGCTAAATTTATTTGCAGGTCTTCTCTGTAGATTTTTATCTCTTTTCTAGTTTTTAAATATTCAACAATATGTGGTTCAAGGCTATGAATCCATGCCATGTATATCTTGGACTTGGATTTCTTAACAATTTTGTTTCAATATGTTGTTTTATATTCTTCTTCTTTGTGTTTTTATTTTCTGTGTGAACATGTTTTAGCACACATGCATGGTTGTACCTGGATTCCATATATCTAATGGTAAGAGTTGTTTTGAATTTAATGACAAATGCTCTTCACTTGCATATAATTACGCATAACAAACAAAAATGTAGGTTAATAATTCAACTCAATTTCAATTAAAGGATGGGTTAGGTTTAGTCAACAAATTTTGGAGAGACTTGTCTCTAAATTGTAATTTTTGATGTTTTTGGTTTGGTTCCCATATTTAATTTTGTTAATTGAAATATATCGTCAAAAATAAAATTATTAATCAAATACTTGAATTTTTTTTCAAATAAGATATCATTTGTGCTTGTGGTAATGAATTATGTTTGAATTTAGTACATCAGAAGCTTCATATTACAAGTTGCTTGAGCTTATTCACTTTCCTGTATTGCCAGGACTTGATTGAATGATTAAGATGAATTTGATGGTTTCAAATTCCATTGATGAATGTTGTTTGATTTTTTTGCACAAAATGTCAGCATACTTGCTATTTTACTGGATTCATGTATTTTTCTTTTAGAATTCTTTAGTATGTTCATTCAAATTCACTAGTGGCAAATATTTTGACTAAGCCACTAGAATAGGGAAATATTGAAATGTTGAGGGATATACTCAGGTTAGTGGAGCACCTTCCTTGCAAAGGAGTGTTATATTTTTACCTTGTTTGCTCAGAAGTTAGGTTTTGTTCCTCATAGGATAGTAATGACACCTTGATATGTGTGAATCATTGATTGTAGATAGAGCTACATGTACCACTAGTTTGCTTTGGGAGGAGCAACATTTTTATGTAGACAAGTTGGTATAGGGCACATACATGCTTCCGTTAGTTCATTTCTTGTTTTAGATTTATACAAGGCATAATTATCTAGGGGAAACGGGTTCATTGCATCTCATTTTTTGAAGGCGTGAAATACTCATACCTTGGTTTACCACGTTGTTTGTTGGATTTTCCCTCATGCTATGATGATTCCCTAGTGATTAATGATACTCTTGGACATTCTTGGTTGAAGGATCTTCACACATCCATGGATGGCTTGGAATATTAAGGGTGTTGTTCTTGTGGGTTACTATCACAATATGCTCGAGATTTATTTTGCAAATATGAACAAGCCAAGGAAGAAAACCCCTATGTAAATAACCCATAACTTCTTTTGAAACAAGGGTGGATTTAAGTATTAAGTTCAATATTTCTTATAGAACTCTTAGAGGTGAATTTGTTACTCTAGTGAAATATAGGATTAGATTTGTGTTTGAATATCCCTGCTCACCTATACAAAATTTTGGGGTTTTGTTAGGGCTTAACTTGCTGATCTAAGGATAAAAAAGAACCTATGCATTGTTCATACCTCGTAAAAACCCCTAGAAATTTCAATTCTCTGAATATTTGGGTACATTCAGACCTCAAATCAGCACTAACAAGTATCATTCTCATAATCTAGACACTCCAGGGAATTCTTGAGGGAACAGTAAATAACAGCGTAACCAACATGATAGGAAAATCTGGGTTGTTTCGAGGCACATTTGGGCATGGTTAAGGATTGTTTTGGGTGTTTAAGCCAATTTGCATCTCTGTTTGACTTTCATATAGCAATGAGAAAGCATTGTGGGTGAACCCCAACCATAAATCAGTAATAAAACAGGCTCATATCTAGTTTTGAGCACAATATGGGCAACTTTTGGCTTTTGAAATCAATCTTCCGACCCATTTTAGTTATTTCTAGCAGTATTTGGGGCATACCCATGCATAAATGAAGCTAGTAAACTATATAAAACAATAGTGTTGGGAAAATGTGGGCATGTTTCATCCATGTTTTGTCCTTCAAACAACCGTTATGAGCAGTTGTATGTACATAAAAGGGGAGTAAAGGGCCTTGTTTCCAGATTCAGGCCTATTTTGAGCATGGTGTGATCTTGTCGTTAGATTTTAGTATCTTTGGTTTATCAACCGTCATATTGATTAGCTTGTAGTTTGCAGGTTTTGAACCCATGCAAGTATATATTGCGTGCTCTAATTCCTATATACATGAGTCCCTGATTATCTTAAGAAATGGAGAACTGCTAGTGATGTTAAAGAAAGATGGTGAAATAATGTTAGATAAGAGTTTCAGTAATAACTTTCTTCTTTAAAAAGGATAAACAATCCGCCTAGCAAGAAATCACATTAGAATAGAAATAATGACAAACACATTTATGTATTTGATATATTTTTTAAGAAATCCATATTATACAATAGATAACTACAATGATAAACTAACCATAGCGAGTTGCACGAGACTACTACTCTTCCCAGCTTAAGATGGCCACACATCCATTCTAGAGGGTTTATAAAGACAACTAGATGCCTTATCTATCTTATGAGAAGTGAGGAACTGAGCTTTCTCCCTAATGAAAGACCAATACTATGAATATTATATGGATCTATTATTGGTTGGCCATCATTTTCCATATTGTTTTGTCTACATCCAGACCTATGGTCCACTCCAAACGGGCTATTAGAATGACCTTGACTCCTTTCTATATTCCTGAGTCTTATAAATGGAGTGTTGTTAGTGACATTAAAGAAAGTTGGTGAAATAATATTAGACAAGAGCTTTATTAATCAAATTTCTTCTTGAAATAAGGATGAACAAGCCACCTAGTAACAAATCATAGTAGCATAGAAATAATCTCAAACAATATTTATGTACTGGATATATTTGTGAAGAAAACCATATTTTACAATAGATAATTGCAACGATAAACTAACAATAATTGATTGCACCATTCCATTATTCTTCCTAGCTTAAGCTAGCTACACAAACGGTAAAATTCTATACAACTTTTTGTCATAAAACAACATAAGATTGAAATGGATTTGTTGATTTTTTTAACATTAAAGAACTAATATCTGCATTGTTTTCACCAAATCTCCCCTTTTTTTAACTTGATGGGATCTATATTCAACTTAAATACCATGGTTAAGGAATATATTTTCCTTCAAAATCATCTAGGAGACTTGCATTTAACCTCTGACATTGAGCTATAGTACCTACAACAAACTGCTTTGGTTGATCTAACAATGAAATATAATATGATTCCTGCCTCCATTTAGATACATTACCCAGGATGAGTTAACAATGAGATATCACAAGATTCCATCCTCCTCTGTTGAGATACACTATGGAGGAGGAACTACATAGGATGAGTTTAACCATGAGATATCGCAATGATACAACAATACACTATCAATGGAAATCTATATAGGTTGAGTTAACAATGAAATTTGATAGGATAGTGTACAATCGGGTACATTAACATGACAACATATGCTTGGGAAATTGAATATTAATCCTTCTAACAATGCTCACCATTTGACATTAAAAAGATATATTTTAAAATTGTGTATAAATGAGCTATTTTTCTTGGTTTTTTCCCAATTTTAATTCTCCTTGATAACCAAATTGATGCATGAAAATGCTAGATTAATCAAATAATGAATGGAATGCTAATTCAATTCTTGACTAGCAACATTCTGTAGAAGGACTTCTTTGTATGGGCGGATAATTGTGTGAGAGTATATATACTTTCTAGGAAACAACAGTGAAATTCAATAATTTAGATTAAAACAAGATTTTTGTAATTTTCCCTCTTTTTGGATTCATTTAACCAATCCCTCAACCATTTCATCAAAAAGGAAAACATGGAAACCCTTTCTATGTCATTTGCATTTTATGCAAAAGGATTTCAATAAAAACAAGTATTCTAATTCTTGAGGAATTTACAATAAAGCATGAATCTTATCATTTTCACCCTTAAATTTTATTTAAAATAGAAGAAGTTCAAATATACAAGTTTTAAGCGAAATACCAATATCTACATTATTTGTACCAGAATTCCCCTCTGTTAATCTTGTGCGCTCCACCTTAACTTAAATGCTATGGCTAAGGCTAAGGGGTATTTTTTCCATCAAAATCACCAGACATATATTGCAATGGCTCTCTTCTATTGAGATACACCACTTCAAACAAATTGCATTGGCCGAGTTAACAAACTGCATTAACTGAGTAAATAATGAATATGGTATAAGATGAGTTAATAATGAAATAACAATGAGATATTACAAGTTCCTGCCTCATCTCTGTTGAGGTACACTACCAAGGAAAAATGACATAGGATGAACTAAAAATGTATGTTTGTGGAAATTGAACATCACATATTGGAAATTAAACAAACATTAACACCAAAATCACAGTACTTCATCTTTCATAAATTCTTACTATTCATCAACTTCAGCTGGGGAAGTGTGGGATAACATATCAAAGGAATTAAACATAAATGTAGTTTCCCACTAGTAGGAATCATTCTACAACTAGTGGTTAGTGTACATATATTAGACGAGGTTTTTGGCAGTTCTTTGTTTGAGAGTGTGGGAATTTTTTTGGTTTAGTGTGGGTAGGAATATTAAAGTACCCAGGTTTTTCGAGAGTACGTCTCCATAAATGGAGACTATGCTCTAATAGAATTAGGTTTGTTGATAAATTGTGTTAACAAAGTAAATGGTTAGTATTTGTATTATAAAATAAAATTTGTTAACATTAAACAGGCCATGTTCATGTTATCTCCATAAATAGGTGCAAGGGATTTGTTTGTGTTGGTAGTAGAAATCTGTACTATCTCATTTCAATAATTTATGAAAATTGAAGTTGGAATGTTTACCTTCTTAATATTCAACAAACTAAATAGGGTTTAAAATATTTGAATTAAGAAAATATAAAACTAAATATCCATTGTTAATATTAAATACTGCTTAGTAAGAACTTGTACCCATCCAGCATACATATATTTGACTTATCACATATTATACAATATTACAACTAAGAACGCAATTATCACATTTAGAAGGAATTAAATCATAAGAAAAACTTTAACATGGTTTATATTTGGTGCAATTCACCATCTGAGAATTTGTCCAAACTTTGCTTGCTATATGAGAGAATTTGTACAAAACTTGTGTTATTATGAATTTTCCTTATTTTTCATGAGACAAATTAAGAATCAAGGAAAGTATTGTAGAGACTTCAAGGGTATTAGATCAATAGAAGAGCACCTATATTATAGGAAGGAGATTGGTGGTTCAATTCTGTCAAGTTTTCTTAATTGCTTAGATGATATTGTAAAACAATTTATAGTAGTAGGATCACTGAAAGAACAACAACCATAGTAACACAAAGAACAAAATGATTTTCCTCGGGGAAACCACAAGGGAGAAAACCCCACAAAACATCTTCAGTATAGAACTCAAGAAGAGCAGTGTAAAACCCAATACAACTGCTTCTCTCTTCTACCTGATGCACTTCTTCTTCTCTCTCTTGCAAACCTTCTTGAGTGAGTGTGTCTACAAATGAAGGGGGGCACGTCCATATATATATTTGTCTCTTGACATGAACTAGAACCTAGCAGGGATGAATTTTCTAGTAAGAAACCAAAATTAATATTTATTATAATGACACTTGGGTACTATTGACTAGACTTACATCCAGAGGTTTACATTGATTCTTTCAATGACTCTTACATGACCAATCTCATTTCCTGAAGGAGGAATACAATTAATAGATCTAGAATATCTTGTAAAGTTACAATACTTTAACACCCCCTCTTAACTTAGAAGGTATTTAACAAAGGTAGAAACTACTACCACAACTGTACATCTGACTGGTGAATCTCTATATGTCATAGGAAGCTTTGAAACACCATCATACATATTCATCATCAATATCAGCATGCGAATACTAGATCATCTTCTGCAACCTCAGTAAATACAGAATCATCTTCGTTGAGTGTTAGATCATCTTCTGAAACATCGGTATGTGGATGCTTAATCATCTTCTGTGTGTACTAGACTATCTTTTGCAATATCAGTATGTCGATATTGAATCATCTATGTGTACTGGATCAAATTTTGCAATATCAGTATGTGCATACTGGATCATCTTCTGTGTGTACTAGATCATCTTTGCAATATTAGTATGTGGATATTGAATCTTCTTCTACCACATCAGTGTGCAAATACTGGAACATCATCTGCAACATCAGTATATAAATACTGAAACATCATCTTGCAACATCAATATGTAAATACTGAAATACCATCTGCAACATGTTGATGTAATTGTAACGTCGAAATATATTCACTTGTATTTCTTATGTATTGTACCCTGATGTTTATTCCTAGGAGTGTTTGTAATGTAATTGAGTCATGTCATGCCTCGATGTTCCAATCGAGAGTTTCTATAATATAAACAAGTCATTTCAAGTCATTGTGGGTAAACCTCCTATTGGTCAAGGGTTAAAGTCCCCATAGTTGTGGGGTCCTAGGGTTATTAGACTATCCTAGAGAAGTCAACCTAGGTGAGTCATTGTAAGTTGGGGAAATAGTCCCCACTGTTTTCTTAAGCATAACCCTCCTTGTTGGTCAGAGGAGGAAAATTCCCCACAAGTTGTGGGGCACTAGGGTTATTAGACACTCCTAGAGATGTCTGGTCTAGTAAGTAATCGTTAAGTGAGGTTGACATGTTGGAGTGGGCTTCAAGTGAATGAAAGAATATAAATAGAGAGTGAGCCTCTCTATTTATCACACACACACTCACTCATTGGGGTGCATGAGTGAGAGAGAAGTTGTTGGGATCGGAGAGAGAGACTACTACTGTCGGGAGATCATATTTGTGTTTTCAGGTTTTACTTTCGGTGCTCATTCTATCTCTGAGGAAGTTGCAGGGTTTTCTCCTTTATGGTTTCCCCGAGGAAAATTCTTTGTGTCTCTTGTCTCTTGTGTTTATTGCTGTGCATGTGATTCTCTCAGTTAAAGATCCTAAGATCATAATGCTATCTTGAATGATAAAAATATAACATGGTATCACAGCTAACCTAAGAAGAAGACATTATGCAGCTACAGAAGCTAGGGCTTCTTACTTTTTGGGTATCTCTCCACAATCCATCAGAAAAAGTATGCTAGGCTGACTCTCCATTGAAGGGCACATCTTTCTCTCAAAGCGGAATTCGATTCCAAGCATTTTCAGTTTTTGGTGCAAGAAATTAGGGCTTCTTACAGAAGAGGAATTTTTGAGTGAGGCCAGCATAGGATTTCTTTCCTCATCAAAATTGAAGTTTAGAGACATGGGTCAATATTTTTGGTTGGGTGAAACTCTGGGAAAGTCAAACCCTAGTTTGACCCCGAGCTGGAAAAACCCTAAATACTGAAACTGATAAGGTTTCGTACATTCGCTATATCTCGGCATTGGAGAAGGAGCAAAAGTGGAAACTTTCACAGGATGGAGTTAAAATAAGGATTTACACTCTATCCACAATTCAGCCTCATATTCTCTATATCCTAGGAGATATGGTCCCTCCAAGTCAGAGTTCCAGCCTCTTTTGGGATTCATCCCTAAATAAGACACCTGGGGATAATTGCTATATCTAGGGCTACAAATGTCCAAATGAAATTTTGGAAGATTTTCCTGAAAAGGAATAGACTGTCATTTCTATGGTTTGAGTTTCATACCTAGAAGATGAAACAGTGACATGTGGCATAATGTACAACTTTGTTGTCCTGAAAAGTCCTGAAACGGGTCACCTTGGGAAAATGATCATAAGTCCCAATTGGTGAAAATAATTTTGACGAAACCTATGGTGTTAGAACAAGGATGGGTGATTCTACCTCAATGATAAGTTTCAGACATAGAGGAGTATTAATGTCAGAGATATCACAAAAATAGTATCATGCATTTCTACAGAAGAAATTGGAAAACTAGGGCTTCCTGTTCCGGGAGCTTCTCTCCATTATTTTCAGAAACGGAGTACATTGGACAGCTCACCTTGAAAATATCTATCTTTCTGTTCAATCAAATCTGAAATATTCCAAGTTTTGAAAGTTAAGGTTTTAATGACAAACCCTATATCAGTCAGCTCTGGAACTAGGACAGACACCTCAAATCGGTAAGACCTAATATTTTTCTATTTTCATTTGAGGTTCTCATTTCAAAGTGATCTATCACATCAGCTTGATGATAATCTTGGTGAAGCAGACAACTTCCAAGCATGAAAGTATATGATCTCTCTGAAGAAAATGAATTGGACACCTACATGAGTAGAGAGGTTCCAGTTCCAGAGGGAGATGAGGCTAGAATCCTTACACAAGAAGAACTTGGTCAAGGCCAAGAAGATAATTGTTGATTCAATCATGGATCACCTTGTACCACAAGTGTCTTCCCTAAAGACACCAAAAGAGGTGTTTGATTCCTTAAAAAATCTATTTGAAGGGAATAATATAAATTGGAATATGATTTTGAGAAAACAGTTGAAGAATGTGAAGATCCATAATACAGAGACCATACAGTCATACTTTATGGGGGTCTCTCAAATCAAAGAACAAATTGTAGCAGTAGAAGAACAAGTGGTGATAGCCACCTTGAATGACCTCCCAAGATCATCGTATTCATTCATTCAAGGAATTTGTTCCAGAAGGAAGTGATTACTTTCAGAAAGATTACAAGAAGAGCACACACAAGAAGATGCTCAACTCGTAGTAAGAGAAAATAAGATGGGAAGATCAAGCTCTCACCATCCAAAGAAGATCCCTCAAGTGATGAGGAATATGAAGAACTCAACTCTTGAAGAGCCTCTTATCCATCTTAGCATTTGGATAAGAAACGATGCTATTATGAATGAAGAAGATGATGAAGTTGAAGGCTCAAGAAGGAGTCTACCCACGAAACAAATAAAGATAAGTATTCAATTGTCATTTCATGATATTGTTTTGTTATGCATTTGTTTATATTCAGTTGATGTATTATGCATGATATAATTTTTGCATTAATGACAGTATACTACTAATATGCGTGTAATGGGTAAGTAGCTCATGGTGCTATACAACTCTCCATTGGTACTTATCTAGAATGAAACCTCTTTGCTGACATATTGGATTAGTGGACAATCTCAATGTTGTCCTGGTAGAGATGGAAGGCATATAGAAAAGTTTTTGTGAGATATGGATGAATGTTGTACTGGCTAAAATAGTTGCATGATCATATATTTATGCATAAGAATTTTCCATTATGAATATGTCTTATGAAATGTTTCTAACCATACAACTAATGCATTTGACTTGTAGGAAAGATTGCATACATAATATCCTATAAGAAAATAAGGATGAGACTTGTTCCAAAGAACAAGTGATGATAGTTCAAGATGAAGAATAATATGACGAATGCAGCAACATCATTGATGCAGAACCTTCAAGCTATGAAGAAGTAACCGAGAAGAAAGGGAAGAACAGTTCAAGAAGAATGATGTCTAGGATACAGTATCGATACATGAAGGGAAGTTCATAGTTCCATCATGCAGTAGATGGAAACATCGTGCGATACAAGGAAAGATTCATAGCATGAGGCTTCTCACGAAAAGAAGGCATAAACTATGAAGAGACATTTGTAGCCACTGGAAGTGAAGTCACATGACAGGAAGAATCATGTGTGCAAATGAAAGAAGGCTTTGTACAAGGCTCGAGCTCAGAAGACACCAATGGGATAACACATACATGAGGAGCTTGATGAAGATCTAAAGATTTGCTACAAGGTTGATAAAGGATGGCAAGCTCACAGATGGGTGTGAGAAGAACGCTTTCAAAGATTGAGGATCTTGGTATCCAGTGACCCTAGATGGATACATAGAATATTAGTAGTAGAGGAAGCTACTTGTCACTCCAGTACAGAATGTTTCAGTGCATAGAGTACAAAAGACAAAGGGAGTATGATGCTTCAGAGGGAGTGACTGCAGAAGATCTTGAGGTTCAACATGGTACGACAGGATGGATATATTACTGATGACTCTAGGATTTACTAAGAGTAATGTATATTCCAACCTTTTCTTAGAGGTTGAAGGCAGAAGACCAGTGATGCTCCTCTTATGTGTCGATGCACTATTTTCTAGGCATGGAGGTGTGGTGGAATGTGGATGGAATATTCCTCGGACAAGGGAAGTATGCAGTAGAGATCTTGAAGAGGTTCAGGATGATATACTACAAGGCCATGACCACACCTATGGCATCGAACATGAAGCTATTGAGTGATGCTTCATCAGAAGTGGTTGATGCTACGATGTATCGTCAGATGATTGGGTCCCTGATGTACCTGATGAACATGAGACTAGATATTTGTTTTGATGTGAACACCTTGAGCCAATTCCTGATAGATCCAAGACATGTTCGCTTGATTACTGCAAAGCATATTCTGATGTACCTGAGGGGTACAGTTGATTATGGGCTCAAGTATGAGGTGAATCAAAAAATAAACTTGGAAGGTTATGTTGATTCAGATTGGGAAAAAAGTGCCATCGATAGGAAGAGCACTTCAGGGTGTTGCTTCAGTATGGGATCAGGTGTGATCTCTTAGTTTAGCAGGAAGCAGTCCTATGTTGCACTGAGCACAGCTGAAGCAGAGTATATTGCAGCTTGTTCAGCTAGTTGTGAGGTAGTATGGATAAGGAAGCTACTATTTGATTTATTTGATCTCCAGTTGGATGCTACCTGTATATATTGGGATAACCAGAGTTGTGCGAAGTTGTTGGAGAACCCCATGTTCCATGACAAGTCGAAGCATTCGAGATCAAATATCACTATATCAAGGATATGGTGCAGAGAGGAGCAGTGAAGCTCGAGTATGTTGTGACAGATGAACATATAGCTGATGTGTTGACAAATTCATTGGCGAGAGTGAAATTTGAATACTTCATAGAGAAGCTTAGTGTTCTCTAGATTGAGGTTCCCTCCAAAGAGAAGTGATGAGTCTATGAGCCATTCTGACATGGTGAGAGGATTGGTTCCTTACATGGTCAGATGTAAGGGATGAGCCATTTTTTCATGGTGAGAGGATTGGTTCCTTCCATGTCAAATATGAGTGCTGAGCCATTCTGATGTGACTGTAGGATTGGTTCCTACATGATCAGATTTAAGTGCTAAATTCCATTCTTGGAATGGAGGCACCTGGTCAGTTACAAGGAATACTCAGTCTGGGGCTAAGGGCCACTCTGATATGACTGTGGGATGTGTTATCACATGATCAGATATAAGTGCAAGTACATTCTGATGTGATTGAGGGATGTGTTCCCATTTGATCAGATATAAGGGCTGATGCCATTCTCTAGGAGAATGGAGGCACCTGGTCAATTACCAGGAATCCTCGGCCTAGGGCTGGGAGCCATTCTGATGTGACTGTGGGATTGGTTCCCACATGATCAGATGTAAGTGCAGACCCTTTCCACAGATGATAGTAGGTGTGTCCTATCATGCTGGTGGATGTGAGCACTGTGCCTTTTCACAGATGGTAGTAGGTGTGTCCTACCATGCTGGTGATTGTAAGTGTTGTTCCTTTTCACAGATAGTAGTAGGTGTGTCCTACCATGCTGGTGATTGTGAGTTATGTGCCTTTCCACAGATGGTAGTTGGTGTGTCCTACCATGCTAGTGGATGTGAGTGATATGCCTTTCCACAAATGGTAGTAGGTGTGTGGTGTGTCCTACCATGCTGGTGGAAGTAAGTGTTGAGCCTTTAGACAGATGATAGTAGGTGTGTCCTATCATGATGGTGGTTGTGAGTGCTGTGCCTTTTCATAGATGATAGTAGGTGTGTCCTATCATGTTGGTGAATGTAAGTACTGGGCCTTTCTGACAGGGTTGTGGGATGTGTTCCCACATCGTCAGATGTGAGTGCTGGGCATGCCTTTCTGATGTGACTATAGGATTGGTTCCTACATGATCAGATGTAAGTGTTGGGTGGCCCATTCTAACTTAGGGTCAGATATAAGTGCTACAAAACACCTACATGGAGGCTAGGCCTACAACGAGCATGAAAATGGGCTGGCTCTGTAGAAATTCCTATGACGAGAAGAATCATGAGATAGCACACGTGATGATGATCCAGCAGTGATAATCCACATCGAGTGATGATCCAGATCGAGTGATGATCCAAATCTAGTGATGATGATCCAGATCAAGTGATGATCTAGATCCAGTGATGATGATCCAGATACAGTGATAAGGATCCAGATCGAGTGATGATCTAGATCCAGTGATGATGGTCCAAATCTAGGTGAAGATGAATTGAAGATGAAGATGACAAGAACTCAATGATGATCTAGATGATATAGAGAAGAAGACTTGTGCTGATAAAATGTGTTGAGAGAATACCTTCCTAGTTAAGAGGGAGTGTTGATGTAATTGTAACTTGGGAATGTATTCACTTGTATTTCTTATGTATTGTACCATGATGTTTATTCTGGGAAGTGTTTGTAATGTAATTGAGTCATGTCATGCCCCGATGTTCCGATCAGGAGTTTCTATAATGTAAACAAGTCATGTCAAGTCATTGTGGGTAACCCTCCTATTGTTCAAGGGTTAAAGTCCCCGTGGTTGTGGAGCCTTTCGGTTATTAGACTATCCTAGAGAAGTCGACCCTAGGTGAGTCATTATATGCTAGGGAAATAGTTCCAACCATTGTGTTAATGATAACCCTCCTTGTTGGTCAGAGGAGTAAAAGTCCCCACAAGTTGTGGGGCACTAGGGTTATTAGACACTCCTAGAGATGTCAACTCTAGTAAGTAATTGTTAAGTGAGGCTGACATGTTGGAGTGGGATTAAAGTGAACGAAAGAATATAAATAGAGAGTGAGCCTCTCTATTTATCACACACACACTCACTCATTGGGGCGCATGAGTGAGAGAGAAGTTGTTGGGATCAGAGAGAGACTACTGCTATCGGGAGATCATCTTTATGTTTTTGGGTTTTACTTTTGGTGCTAATTCTATCTTTGAGGAAGCTGCGGGGTTTTCTCCTTTATGCTTTCCCAAGGAAAATTATTTGTGACTCTTGTCTCTTGTGTTTATTGTTGTGCATGTTATTCTCTCAGTTGAACATCCTAAGATCATAATGCTATCTTGAATGATAAAAATCTAACACAACATTAGTATGTAAATACTGAAACATCATCACCAAAATCAATATGTATATACTGAAACAACAACAACAACAACAACATTTGTATGTTATTGTTAAAAAAACATCATCAATAAATTCTAGATCATCATCTGCATCATCAGCATAGAGATGTTGGAACATCATCATCATTAAAATAAAAGTGTTGAAACAAAATCATCATCATCATTATAAAATATTGAAACTATCATATTATCAGTCTACCACATCAACATCAATATGAAAATATTGAACTTGCCACATCAACATCGATCAGGAAATACTAAGCTTTCCACATCATTATAAGAATACCGAAACTATCTCTTGCCCACTAACCATATTGGATCAATATCTCGGTAAGTTCTCTGGTAGATCCAGTTGGGCATTTTTTCGAGTCAATAAGCCTAGTAAGACAGATTGATCTTCCTGGGGACCAACAATTCTTGTTTGGCTTACTAACACTCTTGGGATAAACAATCCTAGACATACACACTAATCCTCCTAGGATCTACAAGCCTCACCTGACTTACTAACCCTTTTGGGTCAACAAGCCTAGAAGGACTTACCCTAATCTAGGCTGAGCTACCACCATTACTGCATCCTTCTACCATGTTCTTCACTCCCTCTTTCAAGGGAGGTCCTTTCATACTATTCTAAGCTTGCCTCTAAATTATTCAAAATTTACACAAGAAAAAGGCTTAGTTAACACATATTCCACTTGTTTTTCTGTAGGAACATACTTGAGCTTTATAGCTCCCTTATGTACCATATCCCAAATATAATGATATATAAATTCAATATGTTTCGACTTATCATGAAACACCTAGTTTTCTGTCATCTTAATACAACTTTGATTGTCACAAAGGATGTCATTCACATATATCTATGCATCAAATAATCTTGTCAACGTATTGTGAATCCATACTACTTCACTACAAGATGAGCATGTTGAAATGTATTAATCTTTTGTCATGCCAAGTGCAATACTATACTTCTTTCTACTGAACCATTAGATCATGCTTGATCCCAAAATAAACAACATCATGAAGTGGTCATTCTATCTTCATCATTGTTACAGCTAATTTTACCACACATGGTTGATCACACATTTATGGCCTTCCCTATTCCTCTACAGACTCTTTGGACCCCATGGACCAGTATTGTACCTTTGATGTTTTCAATATCATCCCTAAAAACACCTGTTATTTGTTGTATGTAACTTTTATTTCCTTTCTCGTGTATATACGCAAATATTGACCTTAAACCCGTGTACATCGGGATGTGTGCATAAGTCCAACTATTTTTAGAGTTTTCCTTGATGTGTGTCTGAACTACTTGTCTCTTGGCCTTCTATATGCCTCGAGATCACTTATATTTGACCCTCCATTACCCCTTTGGAGTACTATATAAGGAACCCCTTGGATACATTGAAGAGGAGGAATTAAAGAGCAAGAAAACTATAGTCCATTGTGGCCATAGCTTTCTTATACTTGAGTTTGCATCCCTCTGCCCCTTTGGAGCACTTTGTGTTCTTCCCAATATTTCCTTTGCTTGTGAGCTTGCTATCAAGAGTTGGATGATTGAGGTGGTGGAAGCCCAGGTGGAGGACTCAGTTCCTTCGGTTCGCAGACGTGCCGACAGAGGTTGTCACTTGTGTAATCTCTGGTTTGATTAATAGAAATATATTTTCTTGTCCAATAATGTGCATTTAAATGAGTATTGAATCCATGGATGTGTTTAATTGCTTATACATTTTTTATTATATATGATAGAGTAGATCTAACACCATATTATATAGCATGCTTGTCTTGTTTGCTGTTGTTGAGAGAAAATTTCTAACACAAGCGGTATTGGAAAAAGCTCAATGGGGATCTACTTCAACCGTCCATAATAAGGTATGATTTGAGATACTTTAGTGTTAGCTGTTTTGTTTCTCTTGCATATTGGGAAGGGATTGATTTCTGCAGTTTCTCTATCTGTTGTGGTACACCCCAAGCCATAGGAAGTTTCTCTCCATAACAGAATTGGCAACCATAATGGGGAGGTTCCTAGTTGTTTTTCTTTGGGGTTTTTTGGCATTCAATGTGCTTGAATTGATCTGATTTATCTATTTCTGTGTCGGGTCTGGGGGCATGTTTGGCCAGTAGTGTCCTATAGGATTAAATTTTGTCTCAGCTTGTTTGTTTACCTCATTTTTCTCTCTTTTTCTTCCTATACACGGGTTTTTCTTTCACAGTCATGTGTACACGCAGGTTTTACTATAATAGTCACGTATGTACACAGGTTTACTAAGAAAAGTCACATATGCCTTGATTTTTTACTTTATTGGTAGGATTAAATGTTGCTAAGTGAGTTTAGATAGTTGTTGAGTCTTCTTCGATGCTTCTGGAGTCTGTATACACTCATGTTTCTGACCAGAGACTTCTTTTAGTTTCATTTTTTAAAATGTTCTGATCATTCATTTTCTACATTTTGTTTTGAGATTAGAGAACTAGGTATTGTTGCCGCCTTTTCACACACCTGGATCATGTGGCAGAAATCTTCAAGCCACTTGGTGTGTCCTTGGGGTCAAGTATCGAGTCAAGGCTGTCACCTTGTTCTTGACTCCTCCGTTTAGGCTCAACTCCTAACGAAGCCAAGGGGGGTAGACCCTATTAAGTTACTAAGGATGATTACTTAGTGTGGTGATGTTAAACTGAATCAGTTACTTAGGAGTTTGAATATTTTAACTATAAACAATTGAAGATGACAAGATACGAAAATATCACACGAAAGCACAAAGCTGATAAACAATATATATATATGAAGCAAAAATGACCAGTGCCTTAATAATGGAGTCAAATCAAATAGATCAGTGTGCTTGCATGTGTTTGGAGTGAATTTTTTGCGATTGCATCTCAGTATGTTTTAAGTTAAAATTGAAGTATGAATTGATTAATTTAGGCTAAGGGGGGACTCCAGATATACCCGAGAGTACTTGGAGTATGTCCAAAACAAAACCTTTACGGCTACCCGCAAAGAATATGTGGGCTGAAATGGAGTCTCTGGGGCTATTGTTCATAATGCACCCATTAGGGTGTGATAGAGATCGGCACCCCGAGGTCACTTTTCAATAAGTTCCCTCTTCCTTTGGGTATTTTTCCACCGTAGAGGTTCGATCGAGGTGTTGGATTTTCACCTGATGGTTTGTCAATTGGGGAGAGTGAGTCCTAATTATGCTAGTCACCCAAGTGCTTTTGATATATATTGATTGATCAGACGAACTGCAGCCAAGTGCAGAGCATACACACTAGAGTCTTGTAAATTTTAATAAGTTTTAACTAAATGTTCTTGTTTAAAAGAAAAAAGCCTCCAAGAACCTCTTTCGATCCAAGTGGATCTCAATTAGGGAATCAAGGAGGGGTTAATTTTAAATTGCTGATAAACAAAAGATGAAAAATAAAACAACTACACAAATATGGTTTTCTGATTAATCCTACCATGAATCTCTTTCCCCTTGCGGGTCACTCGGGAAATCGTGGGGTAAGTATTCTGATTACTTTGAAATGTAAGATATGAATTATGGAATTAAAAACAAGATCAAGTATACTACCCTAAAAATCAGATAAATTCTAGTGAAAAATGAATAAGAATAAAATGACGAAAATGGCACCGACGCGAATCCCCCCAGGGGGGATGGGGAATAGGCTCGAAAGAGCCTATTCAAAGAATGATTTTATTACAGAGGTTACAATATCAAAGGACTGATAAATCAGAACTTTCTTGTTCCTTATATAGCCTGAAACCAAGATCTTACAGTTGTACAAAAATTTTAAGAATTTTGTGACAAAAGAGAGACCCCTGGGGGGATTTGAGCGCTCCGAAAGCCACTTTGTACAGCAGCTTCCTTTCTTCTCTGTCAGACCTGCTAAAGGAAAGCGAGCATGTTAGAATAAAAAATTCCCAAAAGCACTTTAAGAGTACCTTTGGGTCAGCCTATTTTATCTCAAAAAAATGATGAAATTAAACTAGCTAAACCGACGAAAAAGGAACCAAGGAAAGCAAGATTTCCTTGGGATCTTGGCTTGCTGTTTTTGCAGCCAATTAAAATGCACTGATATTGCAGAATATTGAATTTTATAACAGCGAAAGGAAATCTAATGCATGTGATCTACAATTTTTCTTTCAAATTCATGCAAAAAGGACAATTTCCCTACAACTAGATCTGGGATGCTTATGATACCTTTTTAAGTGCAATATCTAGGATATGAGCTATGAAATATTAGATCTATGTATATTTTACTTTTATGAAACATATCCAAATAAAATCACAGCTATGAACTGAAAAGGTAACCGGGTAAAGTGTTGATTTTTTGTAGAAATGAGAAGAAGAGGAGAGAAGGTCAGATCGTTGCTTGAATGGAGCAAGCTGGAAGGAGGCCCTTTCGTGGAGTGCTGAGGGACAGAATATTGAGCTTATTGGATAGGAAAGGAGTCAATCTAGATCCACAACCTCATCCAATCGGGAACCTGCAACTAAATAACACAAGCCTGCACAAACCTTGTGAGATCTGGATATGGATGTATAAAGCAGCAAAAATGAGAGATTATGCAGAAATAAACTTATTTAAGCATATAACTAAAAATTTTGAGCATACATCATATGGATAAACAAGATTAAACAATCTAGCTTTCCTATTTTATACCCTTACTAGATTCAGCTGAATCCTTGAAGCCAGATCACAGAAACAACACAGCATTTGGCAAGAAGTTGTAGCTACCACATCAGCAGCATAACACTGAGCATCGACACAATCAAAAGCACTACACAGTATAGCCTCCAAAGCTTATTTATTCACAAATAATGATCAAATACAGAGTTACAATGGCAATCCCTTCAGTCCAGCTATAACTAGCTTGGAAGAGGGAGCCTCAAGCAGCATTTATACAATTTGCAGGCCATCCAGCCCAGGGGGGGCGCAATTCCTCATGGAATCAAGTGAAATCAACTGATGGAGAGTTCATCAATGCAGAACTGAGGCTAAACTGAGCCTACTTGTCAATCGGGGGCCTGATCTAGCTGACACATCAACCCATACACTGACACATCAGCCCAAAACTCATCCAGATGAGCCAAAACGTGTTGAGGAGAGAGGGAGGTCGAAATTCCCCATAAAGGATGCTCAAGATCAACTCTGGATCTAATTTGATCACCTCCTTCAATTAAGGATTCGTCAGATCCAATCAATCTGCTTCAAATCTGACTGATTTCAATCAAATCGGCTGAGAATCCACTGATTTATTGATTTTGGATTTGCTCCATTATTCATCAATTTATTAATTAAAATAATTAATAATTGATTTTTGGGGCTTTCTGACCTGAGTCATGGAAAATCACTCAAAACTAGGAAATAGTGGGTCCATGGGTTTACATGGTGCTCTTAGCTTGAAAATGAGCACCTACATGACTGAAAACGATTATTTGGCCCACTTTTATTACAAAATCAATTTTTCCAATTAAACTATTAAAAAATAGCCTAAGTTTTAGAAAAATTAAAATTTAATAAAAAACACTGAAAAAACTAAAAATTTGAAAAATTGAAAAACACCTAGGGGGACCTAGACATGCTCATATGACTCAGAAAATATTTCTAGCATGCTTATACATTGACACATAGACTCTAATAACCTCAATAGGCCCAAATGCCAAGCCGACCACCCCAACTTTGGAGGTATGGAGTGAAAAACTCAGAAACTATCAGTCGTTTATTCAACAACCAATAATAACCAAGGGAAAAAAAACACCCTGGGCTGATCGGATTGAGAAATGAAGTCTAAGAGACCGAGTCTTTTACAGACACTATCATGCTAGAACATTTATTACAATTCCCCCATGGGGTATGAACATGTGATATGATACAACAAGCACTTCCCAGAAGTACTTCCAAGGGTCTTTTGAAGTCCGAACAAGTTAACCCTGTCCAGTTCACCAGGCTCATTTGATAAAAACCACTAAGTACAACTTAGGTGGTAACATTCTGGCTCCAACTGTGGGACGTGTGCTCGATATGGTCTTTGAGGCAAGGAGAGGATACGAGAACACCGGAATCTCTGGTTTATATACCCTGTAAAAACATCTCAACTTGACAAGAAAAACCTCAGTAGCACAAGTTTTATAAAAAACCAAATGAACCATTAAGCTGATTTATTTAAACAAAATAAATGTAACTAACTAAAAGAAACAAAGTTTTATTATAGCTAAGTATAAAATAGAAATGCAGAAAGTAAATTCTCTCTTTCAAGGAGCTTATTTTCCTACTCTAAGCATGATATAAAATGGGTTAATTGTAATCAGAAATCCAATGTAACCACCTAAGAATTTTATTAACATAAAAAAAAATTACTTTTCTTTGGTTACCAGCCAAAGTAAGGATACTTTATTCAGAAAATGCAAACCTGCGTGATGATTCAGGATGGGCGGGATGGATGGGAGATCATAGGCATGAACAATGTCATAAAAATTCTTCCCAAACTTGTATGTGCTCATGCAGGCTGCTTCTATCCATGACTGGATAGGACTGATATACCAATCAGAATGATGAGGTAGACTGACTACATCATCATACTGATCATCGGGGCTTATCAAATGATAACTTATTACAGAAGCCCCAAGTAGCTCCAAATCATAAGGAACCTCTATATGTGAAAAAGATGGCTGAGACTGATGTTCCACTAACTGCATTACATCTGACTTTTCACAATAATGTTTCTCAATGTCTTCATTGTTGATACCCTTGTGCGGCTCTACATGGTATGATTTTGAATGATCACATGAAAATTCTGAATGCTCCTCTTCCATACTAAGTTTTTCCCAGGCATCCAGATCTGTGCTTCCCTCTATGGATGTATCGTAGATTGGACTTCCACAAATTTTTGAATAAACACTCCCATTGTTGGACATATCATGGATGGGATTCTCCATAAAATTTTCACAAGTTGGATTATCTATGAATTTCCAATAGTCATCACTCCCATCCATGTCATATGCGGGGGACTCTTCATCCATGGCATCATGCTCCTTCCAATCCATGTCTTCCTTGTATTCATAACAATCTTCTTTAGATAAAATGTTACAAGGAAATAAACTTTCCAAACCTTCATCAACATGAGGAGAACAAGGTCTAGTGTCACCACACACTGTAGTGATCTTATCATAGGTTTCTTTATGGGCTTCTGTTATGACATCATGAAGAGGATATTCACTATTATCTTCAATCAAGGGAATTTTTTGGATATATTCAATGGGATCACTTGGTATGTGTTGCTCAGTGGACTTCTCTAGAGGGATTTCTGGAAAGGTATCAGCGTTGCAACACACTTGAGAATACACCAAATTTTCAATGTCTTTAGCTATGGTGACATGAGGAGAGTCTTCAACAATGTGTTCCATCATGGGCTCCTCCTGGAGCTCTTCAATATGATCATCTTGGATTTTCCCTTCCTCAGAATCTTGCTGTGTATTGGGAGATACCTCATATTCTTTAAGAAGATGCTTAATTGCTTCATTTCTTAAATAACCTCTAGGATGTTTTTTTATGGGAGTATCATGGACTTCCTCTTTACTTAAATGTTCAAGAAGTGATTCCAAGTCTTCAATACTTTGTATCATGGAAAAAGGTCCATCATATGTTTCCATGTGATACTCTGTCCCAGATAGGTAGAAGGTACAGATCTTTTCAAGGAGCCTTTTTAAACCATTCATACTACCCCTACCATCATGCCACTGCTCTAAAAACATCCAAAGGAAGCTTGGAAAAGAAGTTATACATTTATCAAGAAGGCCTTGATAGAACCAATAACAAACCTCACCCCGAAAAGTACTAGCAAACATTTCCATCATATGGTCTTCATAAAGAATATTGAAGTCAGCAATCAACTGAAGGAAATATTTGACATGCCAAATGGCTGAGTCACCATAATCTCCATAAAAAGATGGAAGCCAGTTATATGCATCCGCCAAACCATCACAACAGTTAGGAAAACCTGAGATGTTTGAGAAATCGATAGGTTGATACCTTAAGGCTAACTGGGCATCATATTTCTCCTTTAATTTATCCAAAATAGTATCCATTTGATATAATGATTAAACCTTGTATTGACAAGGTGGAGCTGTCAAGTGATGAGCTTTAAAGGTTTTAACATGTCGCATGGGCTCATCTACACACAACAGAACTTCACAAGTTTATGAGATAACAGGGTTTTATCCCTTCAATGGAGTCGCCATGTGAAAAAGAAAAATAAGCATTTATAAATCTTTTCACAAAAATTATTTTTTGCTTTTCTTTGTAAAAATAAAACTGGAAAAAAGTCAGTGGAGTCGCCAGATGAAAATTAAATATCTACTCTAAGCATTCATCAAACAAAGGAAAAACAAAAAAGGAAGAAAACAAAAGTCGTACTCGGGAATAAAAAGATTTATCCCCAGCAACGGCGCCAAAAAGTGTTGCCACCTTTTCACACACCTGGATCATGTGGCAGAAATCTTCAAGCCACTTGGTGTGTCCTTGGGGGCAAGTCTCGAGTCAAGGCTGTCACCTTGTTCTTGACTCCTTCGTTTAGGCTCAACTCCTAACGAAGCCAAGGGGGGTAGACCCTATTAAGTTACTAAGGATGATTACTTAGTGTGGTGATGTTAAACTGAATCAGTTACTTAGGAGTTCGAATATTTTAACTATAAACAATTGAAGATGACAAGATACGAAAATAACACACGAAAGCACAACGCTGATAAACAATATATATATGAAGCAAAAATGACCAGTGCCTTAATAATGGAGTCAAATCAAATAGATCAGTGTGCTTGCATGTGTTTGGAGTAAATTTTTTGTGATTGCATCTTGGTATGTTTTAAGTTAAAATTTAAGTATGAATTGATTAATTTAGGCTAAGGGGGGACTCCAGATATACCCGAGAGTACTTGGAGTATGTCCAAAACAAAACCTTTACGGCTACCCGCAAGGAATATGTGCGCTGAAATGGAGTCTCTGGGGCTATTGTTCCTAACGCAACCATTAGGGTGTGATAGAGATCGGTGACCCGAGGTCACTTTTCAGTAAGTTCCCACTTCCTTTGGGTACTTTGCCACCGTAGAGGTTCAATCGAGGTGTTGGATTTTCACCTGATGGTTTGTCAATTGGGGAGAGTGAGTCCTAATTATCCTATTCACCCAAGTTATTTTGATACAGCTTGACTGATCAAACGAACCGCAGCCAAGTGCAGAGCATAGACACTGGAGTCTTGTAAATTTTAATAAGTTTTAACTAAGTGTTCTTCTTTAAAAGAAAAAAGCCTCCAAGAACCTCTTTCGATCCAAGTGGATCTCAATCGGGGAATCAAGGAGGGGTTAATTTTAAATTGCTGATAAACAAAAGATGAAAAATAAAACAACTACACAAATCTGGTTTTCTGATTAATCCTACCACGAATCTCTTTCCCCTTGCGGGTCACTCGGGAAATCGTGGGGTAAGTATTATCATTACTTTGAAATGTAAGATATGGAGTATGGAATTAACAACAAGATCAAATATACTACCCTGCAAATCAGATCAATTCTAGTGAAAAAGGAATAAGCAGAAAATGATGAAAATGGCATCGACGCGAATCCCCCCAGGGGGGATGGGGAATGGACTGGAAAGAGCCTATTCAAAGAATGATTTTATTACAGCGGTTACAATATCAAAGGAATGATAAATCAGAACTTTCTTGGTCCTTATATAGGCTGAAACCAAGATCTTACAGTTATACAAAAAATTTAAGAATTTTGTGACAAAAGAGAGACGCCTGGGGGGATTTGAGCGCTCCAAAAGCCACTTTGGACAGAAGCTTCCTTTCTTCTCTGTCAGACCTGATAAAGTACAGCGAGCATGTTATAATAAAAAATTCCCAAAATCACTTTAAGAGTACCTTTGGGTCAGCCTATTTTATCTCAAAAAAATGATGAAATTAAACTAGCTAAACCGACGAAAAAGGAACCAAGGAAAGCAAGATTTCCTTGGGATCTTGGCTTGCTGTTTGTGCAGCCAATTAAAATGCACTGATATTGCAGAATATTGAAATTTATAACAACGAAAGGAAATCTAATGCATGTGATCTACAATTTTTCTTTCAAATTCATGCAAAAAGGACAATTTCCCTACAACTAGATCTGGGATGCTTATGATACTTTTTTAAGTGCAAGATCTAGGATATGAGCAATGAAATATTATATCTATGTATATTTTACTTTGATGAAACAGATCCAAATAAAATCACAGCTATGAACTAAAAAGGTAACCGGGTAAAGTGTTGATTTTTTGTAGAAATGAGAAGAAGAGGAGAGAAGGTCGGATCGTTGCTTGAATGAAGCAAGCTAGAAGGAGGCCCTTTCGTTGAGTGCTGAGGGACAGAATATTGAGCTTATTGGATAGGAAAGGATTCAATCTAGATCCACAACCTCATCCAATCGGGAACCTGCAACTAAATAACACAAGCCTGCACAAACCTCGTGAGATCTGGATATGGATGTATAAAGCAGCAAAAATGAGAGATTATGCAGAAATAACCTTATTTAAGCATATAACTAAAATTTTTGAGCATACATCATATGGATAAACAATATTAAATAATCTAGCTTTCCTAGTTTATACCCTTACTAGATTCAGCTGAATCCTTGAAGCCAGATCACAGAAACAACACAACATTTGGCAAGAAGTTGCAGCTACCACATCAGTAGCATAACACTGAGCATCCACACAATCAAAAGCACTACACAGTATAGCCTCCAAAGCTTCTTTATTCACAAATAATGATCAAATACAGAGTTACAATGGCAATCCCTTCAATCTAGCTCTAACTAGATTGGAAGAGGGAGCCTCCAGCAGGATTTATACAATTTGCAGGCCATCCAGCCCAGGGGGGTGCAATTCCTCATGGAATCAAGTGAAATCAATTGATGGAGAGTTCATCAATGCAAAACTGAGGATGAACTGAGCCTACTTGTCAACCGGGGGCCTAATCTGGCTGACACATCAACCCATACACTGACACATCGGCCCAAAACTCATCCGGATGAGCCAAAACGTGTTGAGGAGAGAGGGAGGGCGAAATTACCCATAAAGGATGCTCAATATCAACTCTGGATCTGATTTGATCACCTCCTTCAGTCAAGGATTCGTCAGATCCAGTCAATCTGCTTCAGATCTGACTGATTTCAATCAAATCGGCTGAGAATCCATTGATTTATTGATTTTGGATTTGCTCCATTATTCATCAATTTATTAATTAAAATAATTAATAATTGATTTTTGGGGCTTTCTGACCTGAGTCATGGAAAATCACTAAAAACTAGGAAATAGTGGGTCCATGGGTTTACATGGTGCTCTTAGCTTGAAAATGAGCACCTACATGACTGAAACCGATTATTTGGCCCACTTTTATTACAAAATCAATTTTTCCAATTAAACTATTAGAAAATAGGCTAAGTTTTGGAAAAATTAAAATTTAATAAAAAACACTAAAAAAACTAAAAATTTGAAAAATTGAAAAACACCTAGGGGGACTTAGACATGCTCATATGACTCAGAAAATATGTCTAGCATGCTTATACATTGACACATAGACTATAATAACCTCAATAGGCCCAAATGCCAAGCCGACCACCCCAACTTTGGAGGTATGGAGTGAAAAACTCAGAAATTATCAGTCGTTTATTCAACAACCAATAATAACCAAGGAAAAAAAAACACCCTGGGCTGATCGGATTGAGAAATGAAGTCTAAGAGACCGATTCTTTTACAGACACTATCATGCTAGAACATTTATTACAATTCCCCCATGGGGTATGAACATGTGATATGATACAACAAGCACTTCCCAGAAGTACTTCCAAGGGTCTTTTGAAGTCTGAACAAGTTAACCCTGTCCGGTTCACCAGGCTCATTTGATAAAAAGCACTAAGTACAACTTAGGTGGTAACAGGTATCTTTTACCTTGGTGCTTTGCTTGGCTGTTGTTTGTCAGTGGTTGTAGAGTCTGAGGGTGGTAGAGTCATCTTTTTGCTTTCATATCTCATTTAATTCAAAAATACAAAAAACATTTTGCTTTTTGCATAATTATGCATTGCTTGCATTTTGCATTAGCATGGTACTTGCATTAGGTTTGCTTGGTGAATATTAGTCATATTTTCATATAGGAATGATTGCATATACATTTGAAGGAAAAATTTTGCACTTCATGTAGTAGCATACCCTATTTTTCATTCGACATAGTGCATTTGCATTGATTGCTAGGTGTGCAATTTACTTCTTGTTGCGTCATAACTTCATTAGTTGCACGTCCATTTACCCTTTGAGTAATAAATCCAATTAAAATCAACGCATGATAAAAGGAATTACACTCTTTTATTTTATACGGTGCATCAACAAGATTAGGTTTTAGGGTCTTGGAATAGTTCATAGTAACTTAATTCTCCAATACCACTAAACAAAACAATTAGGTGTCTGTTTAGGTGAGAGTGTGAAACCCTTGGTATAATTAGTGTTTCTCAGGATCCTCCTCTTACAATGGAATTAAACATGAGGTAGTGTGAGCAATTATGATTGGGATGACCTCTGATTGTTATTGATTAGAACCAGAGATATTTCCAGGATTTTATTTGTATCTGGGGGCCTTTGAGGTATTGACTGGTTCACCCCTGGAGTACCAGTTGTGCTTTCAGGATTCAGGATTTGTTACCCTACCCATACGATCAATCTCACCTGCGACTGTCCACCTAAGCATTGGTTATATTGAGGTGACCTTAGTTTCCTTACCTAGGTTATCGAGAGGGTATTTGCAAAGGTTATTCTGCAGGTGTCCTAGCCAGGTAGGGTTCGGACAGCACAGTCGCTATATGCGTTGAAGCTTAGGGCCACTATAATTGGTTACAAACCTCCAATTTTTGTGTATGGGAGTCTCAAGCCTCTCCTAGGAGAGGCATACCTCCTTCATTCGGGATTTCACATATCCTACCCTTGGTTTGGTTGTGATTTGGCTTTACATTTTTTAGGTGTATGCTCTGTGCACGCTAGTTTTCCTAGGGTTTCGTAATTAGATTAAGTTTTTTATTTTTTGATTCATTGTGGATTCGGGTGCAACACCTCGTTGTTCTCGTCTTTTAGCAAGACTTCCACCTTCCATGTCTCCTCCTCCTTTTGGAGAGGAAACCAGTTAGTCTAGACAAACTACTTATCACTTTGATTCACACATCATGGGAGATCATGAGGATGAGATTCCTGAGATGTCCTCTCCACCTTACGAGGTTGGGGAGGATGATCCTACTAGCACATATGATCTACCACATGAATAACCTTCACAATCTGGTTATGATCGCTCATTCACGTGTCATCGGTATTGGTTTCCAAGCGACAAGACTCAATATGAACCCACAAGCACTAGTAATGTTAGATATGGCATGCATGATATCCCTGAGTCCAATCCGGCATATCATGTTGAGTCAAAAGTTGACCCTGGCACTACACCTGGGGGAGCTTCCATTCCTTTCCATGCAGAGAGATTTGGGGGAACTAGTAACATTGCACCTTCCATCCATGTGGTGGAGGCATCTTCACATGCTCATCCTAGGACTAGTGTTAGTAACCCTATTCGGATACTAGAACCGATACATGTGAACATTGGGAATATGACTTACATGTGTTACTAACTCCACCGATAACATTCTTTCTATAGAATGTGCAACCTCCTCAACGTCACTTTTCTGGTCCTTATTCACCGGAATGGATGGCTTCCATGTGCCGCACTGAGCCAAGTATATGTAATTACAAGGATCTTTGAAAAAATTGAACTGAAGACATCCTTGACCAACGTCCCAACTTGCTCTTCATCGTCAAAGGAAAACTCCATGCCCCATATTCTTCCAAGAACACTAAGCATCTTGCCTATGGAACCAAAACTGCTCTAGCTTACCACAAGAAGCCATGTCCAAGGATCACTAAGTGATCGTCTTGCGAAATGAATTCCAACTCAACTTTCCCTTGCCAGCTTCCAACTGTAAGAGGAACTGTGTTTATCCTTCCCTTCACTGTCTTCATCTCCAAGTTCACCGCCTTGAATCGTGCTTTGCTAGCTTCTAGCAAACTATGAAGCGATGATTTCATTTTTATTCTCACCAGACTATGAGTAACGTCTATGTCAATAAGTGCGGAAACTCTAAGGCCACTCCCTTTCGCTTCTAGAAAATTCAGGATCTGTGGGTTGTCTTCTTGACTTCCCTTCACTTCTTTAACACAAGCTTGTACTGCGCGCATTACTTCCATGATCTCATTTGTTGGACAAGGTGCCTCCAACATCCTCATCAATGTTAACCTTGTTGGTGCATTTCTCTAATCGAAGGTTGCTCTCACAGGGTAGTTCCTTGCAAAATGGTCTTCTTCGCAAATGTAGCAGGAAACATGTTTCTTCCTAGGCACTTCAGGATTCTTTTGACCAGCGCCCATTAGAGCGTTCTCTATCCTTTCCTTCACTAGTTCTAGAGGTGTCATCAACCGAAGCGCCTCTCCTCTTAGATGTGGAACCACGTCTTGGAACGCTCTATCCATTCCATCCTTAATCTTTTCCCACCACTTCTTCGTCGTGCTTAACATGTTCTCCGTCAACTCCGGGTCCTTTGTCGTGGATCTATGTGTCGCAGATATTTCCATCTCAGTTGCCCAATGAGGCTTCAATTTTCTCGGGATCACTTCAATGGTACCCCATCCTGAGTTCATCATTCTTCTCAACAACTCACTTTTGTACTTGACAATTTCAAAAGCGCCTTCGCAAGCAGCAAAGCCTCCCGCTTGTGAGTGTGGAGCACTTCCAACAAAATCCTCGAAAAACGAAGTGCTTACCTTAGCATCCAAAAGCCATCCAAGCGCACTTCTATTGGTTGAAGAATGCTTCACCCAAGCATGACTTCTTTGTCTGCGAAGCGCACCCTTAAAGTGCATTCCAGCATTTTCTCCAGCGCGCGTCTAACCATCGTGCACTTCCGTTAAGTTAAGTGCACCTCTTCGTTTGTTGTAGCACGTGTGCAACTTGTGCGCTAACTCCATTTGCTAAGTGCCCCTCTCACTAGCACTTCTACTGAACATGAAATTCTGCGGATAGCACATTTTCCTCAGAGCACACCTCTATCTTGACTATGTGTCTCTACAAATGCTTGTCTCTATAGCGCCTTCACCTGCAGACGCCTCCCCCTGCAGACGCCCTCTTCACTGTGGCACGTGCCTCCTCTACAGAGTGCGCTGCTGACTAGACTATTCCTTTTGGTGGAGCGCTACCTCCAGGCGTGTTGCGAATGCCTCTCTTCCTTAGTGCACTGGCTGGTGCAAGGTGCTCCACGAAGCAACCTCTAAACTGTGCCTTCATCTTGGCTACTAAGCCCTTCTTCGGAAGCCACCTTCATCTTGGAAATAATGTCTTCTCAATGCTACCGTAGAGATAAGATTTGATACCACCTGTCATATCCCCACTTCAGCGCATGTCACTTATACGATTGAATTGGGTGTGATACACTACCCATAAGACAACTTGGAGGCTTATCTTCCCAAGTTTCAACTGATAGGCTATGCCTCTCTGTTGCAGAAGCCTTATTCTTGGAATTATTTAAAGTTATCTTCATTTACTTAGTTAACGCCCAGGTACACTTAACCAAATAAAGATAACACAGAAATATAGTTGGGGTTGCCACACCATAGAGCCCCTAGAAGTGTTTATATTAAAGCTATGGGAGTGCCCTTGACGTGGCTAATACTCTCGTGCGCGCCCAACTGGCTAATACACACAAAATACAAAGAAGATAAAACAAGCAAATCCAAAAAGGTGTCACACAAGTGTCTGTCGCAG
Organism: Pseudotsuga menziesii; assembly: GCA_001517045.1. Classification (NCBI taxonomy): domain Eukaryota; kingdom Viridiplantae; phylum Streptophyta; class Pinopsida; order Pinales; family Pinaceae; genus Pseudotsuga; species Pseudotsuga menziesii. Next base: position 7,776 of record LPNX010818429.1, on the reverse strand, counting down.
CTAACGCACCTATCAGCGAGGTCAACAGAAAATCAAAGAAAGAAGAGCGTCTTTTCTAGAGCGCCTCGCCACTTCCCTTCATGCTACGACTTGGTCTGATTTAGACTCTGCAGTTCACTTCTTGGATCACTTGCTTGATGATTTCTCAACATCAGAGGAAATTTCAATTTAAAATGGGCCTTCCAAAAATAATACAAATTTCATGTCATCATGTATTAGCCAATCAAAATTCTTTAAAATTGAAAAAAGGAGCACCTCTTAAAAAAAAATTTAATATAAATTTGGGGATAGGTATCATAAAAAAAACTACTTTTTTGTTCGTATTTTTGACATATCTCCCTGTGTTTTTACTCAAATTTCGATCAGGAGAGTTCGTTGGATGCGGAATTAAATTATGTATCCAACAAATACCCACTTGGAATACTTTTAATGGCCCCGTCTACCCAAAAATAAGAAATACCTGAAAAAACTTGATGATGACTACCTGAAAAAACGTGATGATGATGTCGTCATCACGTTTTTTCAGGTATTTCTTGTTTTTGGGTTGAGGGGCCCATCAAAAGTATTCTGAGTGGGTACGCATTGGATGTAGAATTTATTTCTGCATCCAACGAGCTCTCCCGATTGAAAATTGAGTAAAACACAGGGAGATATGTCGAAAATACAAACAAAAAAGTAGTTTTTTCTTTTCTTCCTCCAAAATTAATAAATATTATTTTATTATTTTAACTATTATTTTATTAATTTTCCTTAGGAGGCCCATTTTGAGTTCAAATTTCCTGTAATGATGATGATCCCTTCGCTCACATAAGAAGCGCTTTTATATGGTAGTGCCCTTGGCATCTCAAACGTGCGCACTCCTTGACCTGCGCTTTGGTCCACCACTAGGTCCAATTCATTTCTTCTGTCATCGGCTGAGGTGGGTACTCCAACCAAACACGTCACCTTCTCATGTGCCAACACCCTTTCGTCGGGTCCACTTGTCATTCCGTGTCGCAGGGATTTCTTGGGCATTGCGTCTTTTCCTTGAGTTGAGCGGGTTCACTGAGGCCCACTTCCAGAAAGCCACTTCTAAGTGGGCAGGCACGTGCGCTTCCCCTTCTGCATCACATGAGTGCTAGCTCCTTAACACTCTCCCAAGAGTGCATTGAGCGCTCTTCAAGGGTGTGCATCGGCGCTCCTTTCCAGCGCGTCTTCACCTAGGCGCACCATCTCCCAAACATTGGTCCATCGCTTGGTATGGGGACTTCGGTTGGGAGTGTGCCCCTAGTGGTAAGCGTGCCCCTCCTTAGAGCACTTAGCGCATCCGTCATCTCGGTAAGGTTCCACCATGTGACACCTTTATCTCATGAATGTCTTTGCACATGCTAACTTCAATGGACGCCCAAGCCAACTATTTGGGTGAGAACGCTTGGCTCCCTTGGGCAAGGAAGGTGGCACTTTGAAGTGCGCTCGGCCCTATGGCCGTGACATATAGTGTCATAGATTATAATGGCATAGTTAAAGTTGAAGTGATATGAATATAATTATTAATGATGTTTTTTTTCTTAATATTAATATTATCTTTAATTAAATCTCTCCTTAGTTTGGGGCTTTTCTTAATACTCATAGTATTTTTAATCATCTCTTTAGTTTGCATGTTGACCGCATACATATTCTAATTTTTCTTCCACTCATTTTCAATATCTCAATGAACATGATCTCACATTATTCAAAACCTATAAAGTTAAATTTTGGAGCATCAATGAAGCAAAGTTCATGACCCAATTAATATTAGTAATATTAACAAATTATAGCTAATTTACAATTTTGTTAATTAAGTTTAACAAAATATTCTTAATATTAATTTGTTAAAAAATATTAACAAATTAAGTTAATTATATAGCCTCTAATGTAGCCAAGTCATTAATATGGTGCTTACTAGTGATTGAGTAGTAATAGGCATCTTTAAGATTATGTCAATTTTCTCTCTCTAACATATTATGTACCAAAAATAAAAAGTAATTAATTTTTTTTATAAGCTCATATCTCTTTATAAAATAAAAATGTAAAACCATATAAAATGTCATAAAAAAATAACACCTCAATAATTTGGATACCTTTAAACACTTGAAAATTCAACTTTTAAACTGATTTATATATACATCTACATAAACTATCACATTTATATCTATATCTAGTCTAAGTATGACCTCTTATAATTACCATATAACCAATTAATAGAATACCATATCATATAACACATGCTATATGATTATAAACGCTTATCCCTAAACTTGACATCACTTATTTTATTGTTTTATTATTATTATTATTATTATTACAAGGCAGGTACTTAGTAACCTTACTAGTAATTATCAATTCCACTTATTTACAGAACAAATTCTCATTATTTATTTAATAACTTTGCACCCAATACAATATTAATTACCACTACATCTTTTTAATTAATGATATATCCAATGTATAATTAAACTTTCCAAATCAACACTACTATTAATAGTTTGACCTTCTCACTTTCAAATCATCATGACTTTCAAATATTTACTTCCTAAACATCACAGTATTTAACGAGCATAGATATATATCCTAGGCTCTATCAAGCGCCGAAAGGGATCAAATCTCTAGAGGTGCAAACCTTTTTTTAAGTATTGCACTCAAGGAGCCATCAGCTTTGGTGTGTCATATATACAACCATTGATTTGATTCAAACCAAAAGGACACATCTTTTTATTTAAAGTGAACATATAATATTTTTATTATTAATATTTAATATTATTTATGCCCCACATATAATGGTTTTTATTATTATTTTTTTTTTAGGAATGAACATTACAACATCTCCCCCATACATGGTTTTAAAACCATGTGCAAGGCCCTCCTAAAAGCATGGGTTTTTTTAGGAGTCCTTACACATGGTCTTAAAAACATTTGCAAGGCCCTCCTAAATCATGTACAGTAAAACCATGGGTTTTTTAGGAGGCCTTGCACATGGTTTTAAAATCATTTGCAAGGCCCTCCTAAACCATGTACAATAAGGAGGCCTTGCACATGGTTTTAAAACCATGTGCAAGTCCAACATTTTTTTTGCGGATAATTTAATTTTTTATTTTTTATTATTTTGTTAGGTAGAACATTACAACATTTCACTCATATTGTGTTGCATTAGAGGAAATTTCAACTCAAAATGGGCCTTTTAACCATAATTCAAATTCCATGTCATCATGTGTGTT
>LPNX010818411.1:671278-767732 GCA_001517045.1 Pseudotsuga menziesii | reverse complement strand
TTACGTGACATTTTATTACTCAAACCCTAAGAACAAAGTACGAGCAAACCCAAGTATATGATGAGTTGTCTTTTCCACAAGGGTTAGAACCAAATCCAAGACCAAGTGGGAAGATCCCCACAAAAGAGCAAGGCCAAAATCAGCCAAGACCAAGTGGGAAGATCCCCACAAAAGAGAAACCTCAAAATCCAAGACCAAGTGGGAAGATCCCCACAAACGAGTGACGCCAAAATCGGCCAAGACCAAGTGGGAAGATCCCCACAAAAGAGCAACCCCAAAATCCAAGACCAAGTGGGAAGATCCCCACAAAAGAGAAACGCCAAAATCCAAGACCAAGTGGGAAGATCCCCACAAAAGAGCAACACCAAAAACCAAGACCAAGTGGGAAGATCCCCACAAAAGAGCAACGCCAAAAAAAAACCCTTAGGAATTTCGCACTTCTTAACCAAGAGATAAGTGCGAGACTCAGTGTGTGAGATAATGAACCTAGCCGTACAACTATTTATATGAAAAATGAACCTAGCCTTTCCATTTTAATGTGTGTGGGATAATGTCTTAAGCATTGCTTTCCATTTTAAATAATTAACCAATTACGACAAATTATTAAATGATTGATAAGACATTATTAAATGAATGAGTAATTGAAGCGCCGTCGCTTAAGCGACGCTTAGGAGGATAGCCATCGCTTAAGCGACGCTTGCAAGCCTAGCCGTCGCTTAAGCGACGCTAATCACCACCATTTCAAAAAAAAAAATTATCTTCCTGATTTTTGGCACTGTTAAAATAAAAAATCCACGCGCCATCGGAAAAAACCGTCGGATTTTGGATCGAAATATAGTAGTGTGACATTGAGACACATGGGATACTACCACAATTTCATATGATATTATGCCATGATCATAGATCCTATGGAGCATTAGATAGGTTTCTCAAGAAGGATGTGGTATTTATATGGAGTCAGGAGTATCAGGGCAATTTTGAGACAGTAAAGGTGAAGATGGCTTCTACACCAATACTATTTTTCCTTGATTGGATTAAGGAGTTACATGTCCATGTGGATGCATCATCCATTACGTTGGGATTGGTGCTGGCATGGACAGGTGAAGTATATCTTAATCACCCAATTGCTTTCGCTAGTCGAAACCCATCATCTGCAGAGAAAAACTATGGTACAACAGAAAGGGAAGGTTTGGAAATAGTGTATGTGCTACAGATGTTTCGACATTACCTATTGGGTAATTAATCTATTAGAGTAATCTAGGGACTAAACACAAGTCTCATCAAAGATTAATAACAATAAGTCATGAAAATTGTGTAATAGGGCTACAAAATGAGTATCTGCATTGTATATTCACACAAAGAATGAGTAATACAATACATGATCATGCTGCAAGCATGAATGACAAAGCAATTTGAATTCCCAAAGAGTTCATTTGAATTGAATGAGTGAGTCTAGCTTAACTGAATGTAAGCCATAGTCAACACTCTAGTTAACCACTGATCAAAACTCTAATTGACTCAACTGATCCCTAACTGAAGTCGAAGTGCAATAAATGACTGAGTCTAACTGAAACTAGGTCAGACACATGTCACAGCAAGCCAACCAAGAGGTGGTAGTACTTCAATGACTCCAATGAACCCCGATGAGGTTAACTGAAGTGTAACTGAACATCAGAAGTGGTTGGAGGCGCCTCTATTGACTCTAGTTCATTAAATAATCAATAAATAATCAATTTTATGATGGAGGGATCCTTCAATACTCTGTTTAAAAGATTGTAACCACCAGTTAGAAATATGGGTCATTAATGACACTCAAATCACCCCCGGAGTGCTCCAGTTAGCCTCCCTGAATGTAGGAGGAGGCTAAGTTATCCTCCTTGACAGAAGGTAGGCGTGGGTGTGATCTAGCTGATGTCATCTAGTGCTCATCTGATGTCAATTAAGTCAATAATACTTAGGATAGTGGTTTAACTAGGCCAAATTGACCAAAAGGAGTGTGTATGATGGTAAATGTCTCCAATACCCCCCCTTAAGCTATACTTAGGAGGAGTTAGAAAACATAAAATGCATAAAAATGCTAGGGCCTCGGCAACTAAGGCCATAGGTCACCCTGTACAATGCTGAAATTGAAACAATGCTAAAAAAAAAACTAAGTGAGGAAAAGAGGGAAAAGCCAGTGGGAAAACCACCCCCTCAAGCTGAACACTGAAAGTATACTGATCACCCTGATGAACTCACCCCTAACAGTGAACGGAGGTAAGTGAACTTCTTTTCTGAAAATCTCTTGGTGAATATGTTTGCAATCTGCTCATCAGTCGGGCAGTATTGCAGAATGATGGTCCTATCATGCACTAGATCCTTGATATAGTGCATGTGGATCTATACATTCTTGGTACTCTTCCTGGTAACTAGACCTCTGGATATCTTAATAGCACTTTGATTGTCACAAAATAGGACATTCGACAAATTAATACCAAGATCAAACTCTGAAAGAATGCCTTGCAACCAAACTGCTTGGATGCAAGCATTCATCGCTCCTCGATACTCAGCCTCTGCTAAAGATAATGCTATGGCAGCCTGATTTTTGATAGACCAGAAAATAGGGCCACCACCAAACATGAATACATATCCAGAAGTAGACTTCTAATCAATAGAGTCACCCACCCAATCGGAATCTGTGTATCCAACCAGCTCTAGCTCGGAGTCTACAACATAGTGAATGCCATAGGTCCTGGTTCCCTGAATATACTGGAGGATCCTCTTGGATTCCTTCCAATGAATATCATGAGGCTTCTACATATATCTTGATACAGCATTCTTGGCATAACAGATATCAGGCTTAGAATGTGTCAAGTACAACAAGCTACCAATCAGCTGTTGATAGATAGTGCAATCCATGGGAGGTGTGCTTTTTCCTTCTTCAAGGTTGATCCTTGAAAGGAAAGGGAATGGTGCAGGACTAAATTCAGCCATGTTAAACTTGAATAACAAGTCTGATATGTATTTGTACTGAGTGACCATTATCCCATCAGAATTTTGCTCAATTTCGAGCACCAAATCGCTCATTTCAAAGGCATTGTGGAGAACAGTTTTGATGGCTGAAATAGAAGAAATTGTGCTACCTGTGATCAGTAAGTCATCAAAATATAAAAAAATAATAATCAAATTAACATAAAACTTCTATAAATACACATTTGGATCTGATCTACACCTTTGGAAGTTTTGTGAGAGAAGGAAGGCATCCATCTTGGAATACCACTCTCTTGGGGCCTGTTTTAACCCGTATAATGACTTCTTTAGCTTGCAAACCAAAGATGGATCAGTGATGTAGCCCTCAGGATTCTTCATGTATATATCCTCATGAATATATCCATGTATAATTGCTGAATTGACATCCATATGATGCACTTCCCAGTGCTTTGATGCCAAAATTGCCAAAACTAGGTGGATGGAGTCCATTTTTGCAACCGGTGCAAAGGTCTCATGGTAGTCCACACCTTGGACCTGAGAGAAACCTTTTACCACCATACCTACCTTATATTTACAGGTGCTTCCATCAGCAGCAACCTTGGTCTGAAACACCCACTTGCATTGAACCAATTTCCTTCTTGGAGGAAGAGAAACTAGCTCCCAAGTAGTGTTTTTCTGAAGAGAATTCATCTCTTCATCCATGGAAATTTGCCATCTCGGATCCTTTCAAGCATGGTAGTATGATTTTGAGTCTGAAATAATCATCAAATAACAATTTTTAAACAACAAATTATCAGGACAAGAGAGCGCAATACCTGCTCTTTGGAAATCAGACCGGGTTCTCCTTGGATCATCTGGATTTCCGATGTTATCTATTGTGAAGGAGAGTGTCTGTCGGGCCCATGTGGGAAGATGATTTTTTACTTCAGGATATGATTCAGAATATGATTTTAATGCACACTGATATCAAAAATAAGAGGATCCAAATCAGGGTCATCACCCGCAATTTCATCATCCAAATATTCAGTAGAATAGGAAGGAAATTCAGCAGTTTTCTCCTTCACTAGTTCCACCTCCTGAAGAGGCTCATCAAACTTGACACTTCTCTCGATGATGATCTATTTTTTTTTTATATATAGAATATTGAAACCTTTTGATTCATTAGGATACCCAATAAACAAACATTCTATTTTTTTCGGTTGCAAAGCCCTTCTTTTGTCAAGTGGAATCCGGGCCCATGCAGTGGACCCAAACACCTGTAGGTTCGACACATCCGGCTTGTGTTCGAAGTATGCTTCCAAAGGGGTATTCACTTTTATGGATGAGCATGTCACCCTATTCTGAATGTATTCTGCAGCATGCATGGATTCATCCCACAAATTTGTATCCAACTTCTTTGATTCCAACATACAGGTGGTCATCTCCTTCAGAGACCGATTCTTCCTTTCCGCTACTCCGTTCTGCTGGGGAGTGTAGGGAATTGAATGTTGGACTTGAATACCACTTTAGGAGAATATGTGCCGAAAATCATTACTAACATACTCCCTTCCATTATCATATCTCAAGATCTTGATCTTAATCCCAGAGGCATTCTTGATCAAGGCCTTCAGTTCAGAGAATTTTTCACATACTTTAGACTTCTTTTTGAGAAAGAAGACCCATGTGTACCGTGAAAAATCATCAATAAAAGTAAAAAGATACCTTGATCCATTCATGGATGTGATAGGCATCAAATCACTGATATCAGAATGTATCAGCCCCAATATGCATGTAGCTCTATTTGCCTTTCCCCGATCGAACTTGTGCTCGGGGTGTTTTCCAACCACACAACCCTTGCAATTTCTAGTGGTTGCCTTGATGACTGGGAGGCCTTCATCCATGGAGTTTTTCTATAATTGTTGAAAATATTTTAAATTTACATGGCCAAAAATTTCATTCCATAGCCTACTAACTTCATTTCCATGAGTTAGCAGTGTGGTGGGATTTGCATCCACCACAAAGTGGGATAACTCATAGGATTTTGCATGATGGTTTACAAGGCCTTTAGCAATGAGTTTCCCAGATGCAAGTTCCATTATATCAACATAATTTGGGCTGAAAGATAATCTCTTAGGCACTCCTATATGTGTCATCTGATAGACACTAAGGATATTTGATGCTAGAGACGGTACATACAAAACATTTGAAAAATAGCCATTCTCAAGATCAACCATACCTTGTCCTTCTGAAAAGATGGTGGAGTCATCTCCCATGTGGATGGGGATGGATTTTATGGTTTCCAAGGATGAAAAGGAGTCTCTTTCAGCCATCATGTGGTTCAAAGCTCCAAAATCAATCAAGAGTGCTTTGGACTTCGAAGTGCTTGCCATGAGGGCATGGCCTTTTTCATGCTGTGGTTCCCGATATTGCTGATATATCCTCCGAAAGCTTTCTGAAAGATTGATGTTATTTCTGTCAAGGAGAGAGGTAGCTTCATCAACCTTCTTCTTCATGCAGGCATGTTCAAGGTGGAATCCCTTCCCACAGTATGAATACTTGAATTTTTCCTTTCCATGATGCCCTTTCCCTTTGTTCTCCTTTGAACCGGAAGACTCATCATGTTGCTGGTTTTCAAATTTAGTCTTAGGAGCATCAAATTTAGTTTTTTGGTTCTTCTGCTGCTTTCCTTTACCCTTCAAATATTTGGGCCCCGAGACATGGAGGGATTGATCACAGGAGGATCTGATGATCCCCATCTGGAAAAGCTTATCATGTTCACTTGTTAGGGACTCAATGAAGGCATTGAGTGTAGGCATCTTCCATCCAGGGGTTGTGGGATTCCCTGCACAGAATGTAGAGACAAAAACTGAATAATCAGCTCCAAGTTTGGAGAGTATGGTGAGGATAAGATGATCATCCTCTTTCTCCACTTTGCATTGCTTCAATAGTAAGACAATGTGCTTGAACTTTGTGAAAAAGTCAGTCAAGGTCTTGAAATTGGAAGGCTGGAGAGACATCAAATAATTTTTGAGCTGGTAACTTTCTCAAATCATCCCAATTTCCATATAGGGCTTCCAATTTGTCCCAAATTTCCTTTGGAGTCTTCAATCCGGAAAAATGAAAAAGAAGATCCTAGGAAACAGAGAGGCATAAGAATCTGAATGCTTCATCCTTCTTGTTCAAGAATCTAGATTTGTCTATTCCAGAACCAGGCTATTCTTCAGTGTCCATGGTGACCCTATAGAGTCCTCTGGAGAAAAACTAGATCTCCATGTCTCCTTTCCATGAGTGGAAATTTAATGGAGTCAAAAGATCTACCGAAGAAGCCATCTGAATCTGTTGGAGCGAATGCTTTCACCTGTCAAAAACCAGAAAATCACAACAAAAAGGGAAATTTAAGGTCGGACAGCTTGCATATTATAGGTTTTCATCACACCCAGCATAGTCAATCAGGAAATATTGATCAACAAGTTCTTTACTTGGGGTATTAAGTGGTAAGCCTTGGTTTCTGGTGCAGTGCTAGATTTTTGAGCTATTGCTCAATTTTCATGCAAGATCTGTCAAAAACCTTGTTTTTGAGAGATCTGAGCTTCGTCCAACCGTGAGCTCTGATACCATATTAATCTATCACAGTAATCTAGGGACTAAACACAAGTCTCATCAAATGTTAATAACAATAAGTCATGAAAATGGTGTAATAGGGCTACAAAATGAGTAGCCGCACTGTATATTCACACAAAGAATGAGTAATACAATACATGATCATGCTGCAAGCATGAATGAAAAAGCATTTAGAATTCCCAAGGAGGTCATTTGAATTGAATGAGTGAGTCTATCTTAACTGAATGTAAGCCATAGTCAACACTCTAGTTAACCACTGATCAAAACCCTAATTGACTCAATTGATCCCTAACTAAAGTCGGAGTGCAATAAATGACTGAGTCTAACTGAAATTAGGTCAGACACATGTCACAGCAAGCCACCCAATAAGTGGTAGCACTTCAATGACTCCAATGAACCCCGATGATGTTAACTGAAGTGTAATTGAACATCAGAAGTGGTTGGAGGCACCTTTGTTGATTCCAGTTCATTAAATAATCAATAAATAATCAATTTAATGATGGAGGGTGCCTTCACTACCCTATTTAACTGATTGTAACCATCAGTTAGCAATATGGGGCATTAATGGCACTCAGATCACCCCCAAAGTGCTCGAGTTAGCCTCCTTGACAGAAGGTAGGTGTGGGTGTGATCTAGCTGATGTCATCTAGTGCTCCTATGGTGTCAATTAAGTCAATAATACTTAGGATAGTGGTTTAACTAGGCCAAATTGACCAAAAAGAGTGTGTATGGTGGTAAATGTCTCCAACATGGGTGGCCATTTCAAGATGTTCACAAACCATTCTAACTTGAAATACCTAATTAATAAGCCTGTGTTGGGGGGGCAAGATATGTCATTAGCTACTTCTCTTTAAAGAATTTGATTTTGAGATAATTGTGAATTCGGATCGCTTGAATGTAGGCCTAGATCACTTATCACAGATTGATATAGTTAACAACCAAAAAATATTGAAGATGGATTTCCCAATGTGCAACTATTCAGAGTTGAGATGGATGATGATTACTATGAGAAAATAGTTCATTTTTTGACGATGGGAACATCACCAAAAGATATTACTACAAGTCAAAAGAAGCATTTGGTTGTTAAGGCTGCAAGTTTTCAGCTGATTGCTGGAAAACTCTATAAGTTAGGACCAAATGAGATCTTATGATGATCTCCCATACCACATGAACAAGGGAAAATATTGGCAGAGGTACATTTAGGAGTCACAGGTGGACACTATGGAAGTCTCTACGTCCAGGAAGGTGCTCAGTGTAAGTCTTTGGTGTCCCACTCTCCATTGTGATGCGACGGACTATGCGCAGACTTGCGACATCTATCAAAGAAATGGGAAATAGTCAAGGAGGGATGAGATGCCACTGGTACCTCAGGTGACATTGAAATCATTTTATAAATGGGCCATGGACTTTGTGGGACCAATCATTCTACTTGTAAAGAGAACTGGTGTGCAGTACATCATTACAGTGACAGAATATTTGATAAGATGGGTGGAGGTCACACCTGTTGTAGATTGCACCGCTGTGACAGCAACAAGGTTCATGTTTAACAACATTTTTACTTGGTTTGGGTGCCCAAGGATATTGATGAGTGACCAAGGGAGTCACATCATCAATCGCATAGTCAGCGCGTTGATAGAGGAGCTTCAAATCCAACATAAGAAGGGTGCCCCGTATCATTCACAAGCAAATGGGTTAGAGGATGTGTTTAACAAAGTGTTGGAGCATGCACTCACAAAGGTATGTAATGAAAACCATGATGATTGAGATTTGAATATTCCAGCAGTTTTGTGGGCATATCGCACCACTTGCAAGAGATTGACAGGACATACACCATTCAAACTGGTGTATGGGAAAGAGGGAGTCATGACGATGGAGTACATTGTTCCAAGTTTGTGAATAGTAGCCGAAACAGGCATGGATGATGAAGAAGCATTAGAAGAACGATTAGCTTAGTTGGTGTAGCTTGAGGAAGACCACATTGTTGTAGGTTTTCACCAACGCATTGAGAAGGATTGATAATAATCTTGGCATGATAGACATATTAAGCCCAAAAAATTTCAGCAAGGAGACCTAGTACTAATGTATGACAGCAATTTCGTGAAACATCCAGGTAAATTACAGATGCTTTAGCTAGGTCCATATCTCATTAATTCGATTAATTCAGGTGGTGTAGTACAAGTACAACAATTAGATGGTGTGATGTTGCCAAAGCTAGTGAATGGTAGCAGGATGAAGCCCTATAGGATGCTCCAGGAGTTGCACGATGAAAATAAAATAATTTGTTTGCATGAGATTGTAGCTAGGAGGATGGTGCACCAAGAGGAAGTGGATGCAAAAGTAGAATATTCAGTATCGTAGTTAGGGAGTCATGTCGCAACAGCCATAGGATTGTGACATAGTCAAATAAGCAATAAATTTGGTAATTAAAATAGTTAACCATCGACGCTCTTGGACATGACGCTACTTAATGATGGATCTGACCATTGGATTAATAGGATCGGTGACAGATTCAGACGATTAATGCATGATTTGGTCGTAATAATGAAAAGGGGATTGCAATGATTTGGTCATAATTGGAGGAAGATCGATTTGGTGCTATAAGAAGTGGCTGAATGTGGTTAGAATTCGCCATTGTTCGAAGTGTTAGTTATCGATAGAGTTACCGAGAGTATTTTAGTGAGTTTTGTTGTAGTGATTTGTTGAGTTGCAGAGTAGAGTAAGGGTGAGTTCCCATTGAGAATTGAAGGGAACTTATGCAACTTTCTATGTGAGTAGGTCACGGTTGATATTTCTAGCAAGAAAGATTCACCAGTCATTGGGGTACCCATTGAGGAAGAAATTGAAAGTATGTCGATGGGTTTGTCATCATTTCCAAAGAAGAAGAGGGGGGCATAGCAGCAGAAGTCCCCTGCTCAGAAGAAGTGACAAACTAGAATGTCTGCGTAGGCATAGGGGAAGAAACTTGCACAAACAGGTCCATAAACATTTGGGGATGAGGAAACATCATCCCACCCAGGAGTATATGCTACGAATATTCCTAGTTATGTGCCTCCCTATCGAGATAATGCGAATCCCAGGACGATGTTGAAGAACCATAAATACTCAGTTAAGATGTTGGCGATACCATCAGGCATGATTTGTACTAGGTACATTGTGCCCTCATAGACATGGATGAAATATGACGACCATGATATGCTCACATCAATGGATATTATGAATGAATTATATCTACCCGCAGTAGAAGAGGGAGGCAGCCCAATATCACGAATTCCACTTGAATGGGCATGGGGCTTAGAAATATTGGGATTGTTGGGATTGATCAACATGCCACATTTTGGGTGGTTGAATGAGGCAAATTCATGTGTGAAGCATCTATTAGCATTCTTCCATGGAGAGATTTTGTGGCTGGTCCAATCGATCGCAGTCATTGTGGTGCTAATTTAAGAGATAATGGGGTTGCCTAAGGAGGGGCCTGACCCATCGAAGTAATTAAAGGGGAAAGACAATGATAGGAGGTTGGTTGCACAACTGAAGAAAAGATACAAATTTTAGCATGATAGACGGGCATACCACGTTGACAGTATCAATGATTGGGAGGTTCAGATTGCGGTAAGGATTTTGGGAAGAAAGGTTGTCAGAATTAATAGACCCAACCAATGCAATTCAGGGGTCATCTTCTACATAGAGAAGTGTGCACAATGGGTGCAGATGAACTGGTTGTTGTTCTTGATGAACCAGTTTAAATATGTTGCACTCACAGTCTAGGAGGGGTAGCGATCGTTCACATATAGCTGGTTACTCATTTTGATTGCATCGGTGGCTTGGATGGAGATGGACAATTATCAAGGGATAGATGTGGATGTAGTGAAGGTTTGTAAAGGTACGTGATACCAAAACCTCTGGTGCACAATGGAAGCAGAGGGAATAAAGGACTATGCAATCTAATTCTGGATATACTGGGAGGCGTTGTAGGCTATAGCAGTGAAGGTTCTGCGGCTGGAAGAGGAAACAATGTTGAAGTATCAGCAATTCCTTCGGTTTGTGATTGGGATGCATGCCATTCATGTGCAGGCGTAGAGAGACCTAGATAAGAAATGGTCCCTCACGATGTATAAGGTTTCTGACGCGGATCTGGAGACCATTGTTGGGCTCCAGAATTGTCTTTTATAATGATGTTATTTACATTAATTTCTCATCCTATCTACCATGATTTAACACATCTATGTTCAGTAAGGCTATATTTTACTTTGTTTTATTAATTAAATCTTGTAAATGTAAAGTGAGCCTAAGTCTGTTATTATTAATGGATTAAAAGAAATATTGCGCAAATGATAGATGTTTAACACTCCATCCGGTCCTTAGTTCTACATTGAGTTTGATAATATGTTTCTTATTGGTTTAAATGGATTGACTTACTCTGTTAGCAAATTGATCTATCTTTGTCCTCACTAAAACCTGTCATACATGCATACACAAATTAAAATCATAAGATTGATAATAAGATTTTTCATTTGAATAATTATAACTAAAAGTATTATTATTGAAATTATTATTTATAAATAAAAGTTAAATCATAAAATAATATTTTTAATCAAAAGTTTTATACAAACATATTGAATAAAAATGGATTCTTAATTCTTAAATAAATTACCATTTTATATAAATATAACCCTTTTAACATTCACAAACCATATGGTGGAAATCCCTCACATATTAAGTTTTAATATATATGAATGTTTTAATTCTATGCAGGTGCCTTATTTTAAAATGGACCATGTGGTGATATCATGCAAGGTAGATCACATAAAGGTTGAAGGAGAGAATGTTTAACAAAGAATGGATCAATATAAGCAACATAAATGGATGGTGATTCAGCCAATAGAACTCAAGGACCCAACATTCAATTTGGTAAACAACTCAGCAAAAAATCTGCTCAGAATCTGGATTTATGAACAAATTTCAGTTATAGGTCATTCGGATGCTCATCCAAATGCCCATTTTGACCACGTGTTTTTAACAGACATCAGATTTTCGGGCTATATTTTTGGGAAAACAGAGGTGAAATTGGAAATTATGGCACATGATTTTTGTGCATAATAGGCCCATTTCGATCACCGTGAGGAATTTTCGCAAAATTCAAAGACATTTGGGAGAAATCATGGTTCTCTGAAACCAACTTTTCCAGAAATTGTGGTTGGTTTTTTTTCTAAATTTAGAAACTAGTTGTAACAGCTTAGGGAATTGGGAGATTCAACTTTATCCTCCTCCACTGGGTTGTTCATGTATAAAATAGACCCTAGAGGTCTAGAGATGGGGTTGCTATTATACAAATTCATTTTTGATAATACTGAATTGTTGCTTCTGGTTCAAATTCATTTTTATGCGTTGGTGACTGATTAGTTCGTGAATGTGAAGCCACTGTCACCTGAGAGGGCCCCTTAGTGACAAGTGTGCAATTCTGTGTGTGCAAGATCGATCCTGTTCAACTGTGTTTGTGTTTGTTAGCTAAGTAATTTTGTTTCTGTATTTTAATTTTATTCATTTCAGTTTAGTAGATGTTCAGTTGTGTGTGTGATTTCCATTAAATTCATTTTAGATTGGTAGATTAGGAAGTTTTCTTTAGTTGTAGAGCTATTCCTAGTTGTTCATTTCCCTTTCATTTCTAATATTCATACTCTGCATGTGCATCTTTCTTTTCACGTTTATTATTTGTTGCATTTACAATCACATTCCCGTCATCATTACAGGAGATAAATTTCATGGGAAACGTTTGAGCAAACCATAAGGAATTTTGGGAAACGGTTCAAAACCCACTTCCCAAATGAACCCATTTACCCCTATACATGAGAATTTTCTGAAAATGATTAATATATAGGGAGAAAATTGTTTCTGAACAGACCTCTGTGTTTTTTCCATTTGCATTTGATTTCATTCTTGTGTATTTTTGTGATTTCCTTCTTTGTCCCATAGATGCGCTTTCTCTACCACCAGTTGATCCTTCTCTATCATCCTTTATTTTTCCTTCTGCAATGCCTCAATATCATTGCATGCTTCACCCTCTTTCTGTTGCGACCTCAAGAATTGACCGCTAATAATGTTTTCCACGTATTCAGCTTCTGTAGTTGAGAGTGCAACTACAACTTGTCTCTTGCTCATCCAACTGATAGCTCCTCCAAATTGGTTAAACACATACCCACTTGTAGATATTCTATGATCAAGGTCTCCAGCCCAGTATGCATCAACAAATCCATGTACATTTATTACTCTATCTGGTCTAGGTCTTCCTTGGTAGCAGATTGCATAATCTGTGGTGCCACGCAAATATCTGAAGACCCTCTTTACAACTGTCCAATGCTCCTTTCCTGGTTTTGAAATATATCTGCTCAAAAATCCCACTGCATGAACAATGTATGGTCTTGTACAGACCATTGCATACATCAAACTACCAACTGCACTGGCATATGGAACTTGTGACATGTCTTCTTCTTCTTCTTGTGTCTTGGGACATTGCTCTACATAGAAATTTACACCTACAGGAATAGGAACGTTGACCGGCTTACTTTGATGCATGTTAAATATTTGTAGTACCGTCTCAACACATTTTCTTTGATTTAAAATACTCATTTTTTTTGCACGATCTCTTCTTATCCCCATTCCAAGAATGAAGTTTGCAGCACCGATATCTTTCATATCAAATTTGGAGGACAATTGAGACTTCACCTCCTTTATAACATCTTTGTTGTTTCCAATCAACAACATGTCATCAACATAAAAAACTATGTTAATGAAGTGATCACCAACCTGTTTGGAATATACACAGTGATCAGTTTTTCTTCTCACAAACCCTAATCCAAGTATGTATGTGTCAAACTTTTGGTACCAAGTCCTTGGAGATTTCTTTAGACCATAAAGGGACTTCTTTAGTTTACATACAAACTCATTCTTTCCCTTTACTATGAACCCTTTTGGTTGTTTCATGTATATTTCTTCTTCCAGATCCCCATGTAAGAACGTTGTCTTCACATACATCTGCTCTACTTCAAGATCAAAAGTAGCGGCAATAGAAAGAAGAAATCTAATAGAAGTTAATTTTGCAACTAGAGAAAATATTTCATGAAAATCAATCCCCTCTACCTAAGAATATCCTTTTGCTACCAAGCGGGCTTTATACTTATCCACTTTAGCTTCTGCATTCAACTTCTTTTTAAATAGCTATTTGCTCCCAACAACTTTTCTCCCAGCAGGTAAATGGACTAGATTACAAGCTTCATTTTTGTCCAAGGAATCCATTTCTTCATCCATGGCCTTTTTCCAGAGATCACTATCCTCTGAATTAACAGCTTCCTTCACATTTTGAGGATCATCATCAGTAATAGACATAGAAAAATGAGAGCAAAAATCAGGACGAGAATACCTTTTTGGTTGCCTCATTTCTTGAGATGATCTCCTTAAAACTGGAGTATGAGGCTATTCTTCTTCTGATTCCACTTCTTTTGTTGAGTCAGATTCTTCACCTTCTAACTTATACTCTATTTTCTCTGGTTCCTTGTCCATTGGATTCACTCCCTGTCTAGGGACTTCTTTTACCTCTTGAAACACAACATCTCGACTATAAACAGTATTCTTAGTTATGGGATTCCAAAGCTTATACCCTTTCATACCATCTTTATATCCAATAAAGATACACTTCTCAGCTTTGTTATCCAACTTGTGCCTTTTCTCCTTTGTAACATGTACATAAGCATCACAGCCAAAAACTTTCAGATGCTTAATAGAGGGTTTCTTACCAGTTTATACCTCTTATGGAGTTTTATCAATCAATGTTGATGTGGGTGATCAGCTTACCATGTAACATGTTGTCTGCACTACTTCTACCCAAAATTCTTGTCCTATCCCAGCATTGCTTAGCATGCTCCTTGCCTTTTCCATCAATGTCCTATTCATCCTCTGAGCAACTCCATTCTGTTGAGGTGTGTATGGAGTAGTATTTTTCCTTGATATACCACACTTCTTACAAAATTCCTCAAATTCATTCCCGCAGAACTCTCCACCATTATCTATCCTCAACACCTATATTTTCTTTTCTGACTGATTTTCTACAAGAGCCTTAAATTCTTTAAACTTGGCAAATACTTCATATTTCTTTCAAAGGAAATAAATCCATATGTTCCTTGAGAAATCATCTATAAATGAAACATAATACACAGATTTTCCTAATGATGGAACAGAAACAGGTCCAAACACATCACTATGTATTAATTCTAGAATTCCCTTTGCTCTTGTAGAACCAGATGCAAATATTGATTTTTTTTCCATATATGCAATGTTCACAGAAATCAAAATCTAGAGGGAAATCAGTCATACCTTCAACCATACCTTTACCTTGTAATGATTGAAGTCCCTTTTCTCTGATATGCCCCAATATTTGATGCCATAGCATTGTCTTTCCTCCTAATGCAGTCAAGGTTTTGTCATCTTTACCTCCTTCCTCCAACACAACAGAATTGTTACATTCATCAATGATGTTTTTTCCCACTAGTTTGTACAGAGTTCCATACCGAAATCCCCTCATCAATACCATTGATCCTAGAACCATTCTGCAACCACCATCTCCACACACAGTCTTTACACCTGCAACATCCATCTTTCTAAAAGATATCAAGTTTCTTGATAATTTGGAATGTGTAGCACTCCAGGAAGAGTTCTAATCCTTTCATCCTTTAGTTTTATCTTGACTCTACCACGTCCAATAATACTAGATGGTAAATCATCTCCCAAGTACACATCTCCTCCATTGTACTTTTCATATTCACAGAACCACTCCCTATGATGGGTCATATGACATGACACACCTGAGTCAATCAGCCATATATCATGTTCTGAGGGATTACCCGAGGAAGCTAGGTACACATCCCCTCCTTCTTCTGAGGAGTTCTTCACCTTTGTGGAGGGGGTATCCTCATATCCCTTTTCTTTCTCAACATTCTTAGATCTGCAATCCTTTTTATAGTGCCCAACTTTACTGCATTTCCAACCCTTAGATTTAGATCTCCCCCCGGATCCTTTATTTTTGTTTCTCTCCTGGGGGAGACCTCTCATAGACAAGGACTCCATGCTATGATTATCCATGGTTTTCTGCCTCATCTCTTCTGATAGTAGGGATGATACACTTTCATCAAATTTTAAGGTCACCTGGTGAGCACTACCTATTGCAACAATTAGGTTGTCCCAGGAATCCGGAAAAGAACACAATAATGTAATACATTTATCTTCTTCAACCATTTTAATACCAACATATGTTATTTGACTTACTAGAGTATTTTAGAATTTCAAATGCTCTATTACAGTGTCATTCTCATCCATTTTTAGGTGTAACAATTTCTTTTGCAGAAACAACTTGTTCACAAGGGATTTTGATTGATACAAACTCCCTAGTTTTTCCCATAGCTTTACTGCATTATCTTCACCAGATATGTTCAACAACACAGAGTCTGATAAGCACAATCGTATTGTACTCCTCTCCCTTCTTTCTAATTTATCCCAATCATCTTGTGACGTTGCAGTGGGTTTCGTACATTGATCCATAGCAATCCACTATTCTCGGTCTACCAGAAAATCCTCCATTTTGAGCTTCCATAGCTCAAAATTCTAGCCATTAAATTTCTCGATCTCAATTCTTGAAGTGCTTGCCATTCTCTTTCAATGCACAAATCAGCACTGCAAAGATCCCTTTGAACCTAGGTTTATCACAGGCCTGAGCTCTATCAACTGCATCAAACCCTTGGTAGGAAAGGCATCCCCTTGATGCCAAAATTGAGATTTGATACCACATGTAAGTTTTAAACATGTGTAGAGAAGCAAAGCATACCGATTATTTTAAGCAAAATATATATCACAACACATCATTCACACATAAACATAGATATTTACCCTAGAAACCCTTAACCAGGAAAACCAGAAAAATTTGGAGCCACACCTCCTATATTCTCTTCGTTACATTATGAATCCTCACAATACAAAATATAGGTATTCCACAACATCCAAATACCCTAATCTGTTAACCCAGATTAGAAAAATACCCCAATCCCTCAACCAAGATTAAGTTACATATTTTTGGACAAATTCTAAAAATAGCCACAAGTAGCTATAAATAGACATAAAATCTATAAAGCATCAAGCTGCAGCGCTGACATGTGCACATCCCCTCCATACACACAAGCAAATAATATAACATATACCCAAAAACCAAAGGGTTACACGAGGCCAAGGGGTAGTTGGAAACATTGAATACGTCACTTAAATTGATGCCCCTGGTCATACATATTAGAGATGATCTAGAGCTGAAGGACTTGCAGCAACATGTTGCAAAGTCTAGCGATTGTCAACAAAGGTGCACGACACAACTAGATACATTCCAGGAGATCGACACACAAATCTCGGTCAAGGAAGTTTCAATGCTGCAAGAAGTTACAGAGGGCCGAAAGGATGTCACAGCAAAGATCAATGAGCACCCCTTAGAGCATGACTTGACAGAAAATCGAGAGATTACTAAGAAAATTTAAGAATGGGTCAAGGAAATCACCCAACAATATGAGGACTTCAAGGTGGATATCAGCAGCTACATTGTTCCTAGTAGCTGTTGTGGCTTGAGGGCAAGCCACACGATTGTGTTGGGGGTCTGTTGGTAGAACGTTTTGGGGTAAGTTAGCTGTGCAACATCATAGATGCTACGCAAGGTCAAATATGCTATGCAAGGTCAAATATGTTACGCAAGGTGGAAAATGACACGCAAGGTGAATTTACAATATTTTATGGATTTTGGTCATATTTTGTAGATTTGGACAGCATTATGTGGATGGCGGTCATGATTTTTTAGAGTTTGTTAGAAGTAGTTAGGTAGTTGAATCAAAGTGGACCGGCAATGTAAAGGAATAAGCCTATAAATAGATTTATAATTGCAAGTGTTGCAATCTTCTGGTCTTCTTGGTTCTGTGATGTCTTCTTTTTATCTTGGTGGAAATATTAGGGATTCTTCTCGGTTTTGAGAAAGACAACTTCTTGGCTCTGTGTATGTGAGTGAATAACTATTTGGAGAGAATATGTTTTTGCTATGAGTATGAATATGATGTGATGGAGATTGAGCTAAATCATTGTGTATTTTACTGTCTTTCTGTTTTGATGTTTTCTGTGATCTAAATGTGAATGTGATGTGTATTTGCGATGGGTATCCATGAATGATGTGATGTTCCTCTGCTATGAATGATTATATAGTGCTAGATCTATTTCTACATTGATGTTTTGATGTGATTTAGTTATAATAATGTGATCTATGGAATCATGACATGATTTTGTTTATGCATAATCTGGATAAATAAATATATTGAATAATGTTGTGCTTAATTGAATAGTAGATGCAATGTCCTCCTTCATACTGCAGAAACTTGGTTCCAACAGTTCTCCCTCGAACATATTGGGTGAGACTTCATCTGCTCTACAGGTTTTGTCGGATGGGGTAAAATCTGTCTGGGTTGGTGCTCAGGGAGATCACGGTGGTTCGAGTGTCGATAGAGAGTGAACCCCTGTTGATGGGTTTTGTGTCAACACAACTAGTCGAGCTTTATACTTGCATGTTTCTCCATCTAATCCCATTTTTTTTGTACACCCACTTACACTGAGAAAGTTTCCTACCAAGAGCAAGATAAACCAATTCCCAAGTTTTCTTTTTATGAAGAGAATCGTACTACTCATCCATTGCTTCTATTCATCTCAGATCTTGAGAGGCATCAAATAATGTTTTGGGATCTAATCCAACCTTCAAAATCACTTTTGTGGAAGAAGAGAATCTGTAGGGGAGAGTGGAAAATTTTCACTTTGATACCGATATTTGGTTCTTCTTGGATCTTCAGGATTCCCAACAAACATGCCAATAGATTCTATGGTATTTTCATCCCATTTAGAAAGTGCTGTTGAATCTTTTGGATCTATTGGATCCATCATTTCATCATATTTACTTTCTAGATCAGGTTCTGAGCTTCCATAGGAATATTATTCACTAACATGTTCAACATCTTGTGGTGGGGTAGAAGTGGAGCATTCAACTTCCTCATGGTGGAATTCATGGAATGGCCATTCTTCAAACTAGACACTTCAAGTCTTCGAAGGAATTCATGGTGCATAAATCTAGTACTTTCTATTCCTTTGCATTATGTGCATATAAAACCAATATTCACTCTTGTCTTTAAGGATCTAACGCTCTCCTCTTCTCTGGTGGAATCCATTCTTTGTAGCCAAAGACTCTGAGATGAGACACATTTGGTTTGTATCACATCCATGATTCGAAAGGAATTTTCCCCTTTAGGCCTTTCTATGGAACTATGTTCTGGAGGTATTCAACATAATTAACAACTTCTTCCCAAATTCTAGGAGACAATGCCTTTGCTTCAATCATGCAAGTAGCCATTTCTTTTAAAGTTGTGTTATTTCTATTAGCCACACAATTTTGTTGTGGTGTGTATGGAACAATGTGATGCATTTCAATACCTTCATTTGTAGAAAATAATTGAAATTCATTCTTGACATACTCTCCTCCATTTTCAGTATGAAGGACGTTGACCCTACTTCTAGTGAAATTTTCTAAAGCAGCTTTAAAAAAAATTAAATATTAAAAGAATTCTAATTTCAACTTTAGGAAGTAAACCCAACTAAATCTTGAATAGTTATCTATGAAAGTAAATATATCTAGAATTATTGAGATATATATGAGGGAGAGGTATTGATATATCACTGTGAATAAAATCAAGAGGATATGAGGCTCTATTTGCATTACCTTTTTCAGATTTATGCTTGGGATGCTAACCAATCAAGCAACCTTGACAAGCACCTTTAGCAAATCTAATGTTTGGGAGGCCTTCAACCATATTTTGATAGTGCATTTATTGCAAGTACATGTAGTTGAGGTGTCCAAACCTCTCATGCCAAAGTCTGCTAACTTCATTAGCATGGGTAAGGAGTGCACTATTAATTGAATAAGGAAAGAAATGAGAGACCTCATAAATCTTGATATGGTGATAAAAAATTCCTTGTGCAATTTTTCCAGAAGAGATCAACAATATAAAAACTATCAACAGTAAAAATAACTTTCTTTGCAACTTTTGTATGATTCATTTGATAGACTAGAAGAAGTTTGGCTACCAAGGAAGGAACATATACCACATATTGGAAGTATCCATGTTCCAGGTTGATTCTTACTTATTCTTTAGAAGGAACTTCTGAATCATCTTCGATTAGTATGAAAGGCCCAATAGTAGGGTTAAATTTTGAGAAGAGATATTTGGATGTAGACATGTGTCTGGAAGCTCCAGAATCTATGATGAAAGAAGATGCATTCAAAGTGCCAACAATGATATAATGGCATCTCTCCTTGTCGTCTTTAGAACCAGCTTCTTTCCTCCTCGAACCTTCAGGTACTTGAAGGTTATTCTTCTCTATATTATGAGCCATAAGGTCGATTTTCTTCTACATACAAGCACTCTCTGGATGAAAAAATTTTTAGTAGTAAGGACATTTGGTATTTTCCTTTTGATCCTTCTTTCCTCTCTTATAATTCAAAAGACCATATGATTGTTTTGGATTCTCCTTTTTCTTCTGCTCACATTGTTTCTTATCCTTTCCCTTATTCTTTCCTTTACCATTTGTATTATTCCCTTCTCCAGCAGCAAGAGCTTGATCCCTTGAAGATTTTATGACTCCCATCTACACTAGTTTATCCTGCTCCTTTGTCAGGGATTGGATGAAGGAATCTAGAGTGGGAATCTTCCAATTAGGAATGCAAAGTTTATCTATTTGGAATGTGGATACAAATACTGAATAGTATTGTCCCATTTTTTATAGAATTGAGAGAATAAGTTGCTCATGTTTCTTCTCAATACCAGACATATTGAGATGCACAACCAAACTATTTAATTTTGTGAAGAAGCAAGTGATGGATTCAAAGTTGATGGAACTTAGAGGGATCATATAATTATATAATTGGTTCCATATCAATTCATCTTGTTTCCCAAATAAAGATTCAAGATTATCCCAATCCTCCCTAGTATTTTTCAAACTGGATATATGGAAAAGAAGGTCTCTAGAGATGTTGAGACACAACATACCATATGCTTCATCAAGCTCATTGAAATAATTGGATTTTTTCATAGTCGCTTTAAGATCAATTTTAGCACCATTGATCACACTGATGAGACCTCTTTTGCATAATAATATCTCCTTTATCTCCTTCGATTCAAATAATTTAAAGGGAGTGAGTTCAGGTACTTAAGGCAGGTCCAATTTTTCACAAAGAATCAAGAAATTTTTTTTCTATATTTCACTCAAAAACTAAAACACAAATAGAAAAATGTTGTTTCTTTATTCTTCAACAATATGTTTCCTATCAAATAATGATAGAATACAAATAATTTGAATACTTTAGGATGCATTCGAAACTATCTCAAGTGGCAAGATTAGTTAGCTTAGGAGACATCTCCACACACAACTTCTAGTCAAAAATGAGGATGGGAGACTAATTAAATGAAGTTTATGGGTGCATGACTAAGTTGTTGGGATAAAAATAGAAGATATAACTCCAAGGAGGTGCATATGTGACTAACATTGGTGATAGGTGGTCATCAGATCCAATGCTTAACTCATGATGATGGAATCAAGGTGCATGGTATAGTTAACTAATGGTAGGATCCATGAGGGCGCATTAAGTCCTAAAAGATAGGAATGTGGTGGATGGGTGAGTCATTATGTCGAAATGAACTATGATCAAGGAACTGTGAGGTCAATAATATGAACTATGTACTAGTTATCTCAAAAATGATGCATGGATATTAATTATTTATGCATGGAGGCAAATGATATTGCATGGAGCTCAAAAATGATGCACGACTAATGTATTGGATGGAGAATATTCCAGAACCACCCCTTAAGCCCAACAATGAGGAAATAATGCAAAAAATAGAGCCCTGGTTACTAAGACCAATGGTCACCCCTTACAATAAAAAATAATTCAAAAAGAAGTGAGGAAAGAGAGAACCCCCCCCCCCCCTTAAAATAGGTTGCAAAGAATATAATCATGGCTTCACCAAAGTATAAACCACCCCAAGAAGAGATCATAGTTGAGTGAAATTTTTCACTGAAATGGCCTTGGTAAAAATATTGATGTTACATCTAAATATCATTACGATCATATTCATGAGATTAGTGCTCAGTGTTTGCCTCAATCCCTCAAAGTATGAAGTGTTAAAACTTTTTGGAAGAATATTTTCTTTGTTTTTATTTATATTTTGGATAACCACAACACCTTTCCCACTAAAAAGAGGTGCCATACACCTCCAACGCACCTTACACACTAGCAAAGTGTGGTGCTACCCATAATTTCCTTGATACAACAATTGTTACCTCTTAACAACACTTCTTGTCCTCTTGGAGAGTGTGGTACCCTTCATAAACTAGAAAAAAGACAATATTTCTAGAAGTTTCTAAAAGAAACCCTTGTGAAACCTTATCCCAACTAAATTTCATAGGTGTAACTCAAGTTCTCCATCTTTGGGATGATTCCTTAACCTTCTCCCTAAAATATTCAACCTATCCTATCCTCTTTGGCCTTTAAATCTACCCTGGCCCTTCATGATCAAGGGAGGAATAAAGGAGTGATAGCATCCAAATGTTGGCCAAATAGTGTTGAACTCTTGATGCATTGAATATAGGAAAATATTAGAGGAAAAGTGTCCATTGGAAGGTCTTCTCAATGTCAAGGCTTGGTTGTAATTATTTCCTATTCAATTTAATACAAATATGTTCTCTCTTTCCCATAGATGATGTATACATCATGTTAGATTGTCTATTATTTCTCTCCTTGATGACAAACATGAGATCATACTATAATCTTTTTTCTTTCACCTTGTTTTATTGTTCCTGTGTGTCTGTTGTAGGTATCCTCTTCTACATAAGTTGGATCGCAAAGAATGTTCAAGAAAAAAGATGACCTTCGAGTAGGGTATGAGAGCTTAATATCAAATTGATTTGATATACTAGGGAAATATTTCATAGTTGTTCTTATTTTTTCTATATCTATATCATTTAGAATAGGGAAACAGTCTATGTCCGCATAGATTGAATAATTTTCGTCAAAAAAATATGGTGAATCCACTGGGAAAAAATTCTTAGTCTTTTGGTAATTCGAAATTGTCATTTTCCTTTTAATTTCATTTGATAAATTTGCCTCATCTCACCTTCAATTCCGTGCCTTGGTTCACTAGGCCTTCCAGTGGATATTTGGGATTCATATTTTATGCCTAAACTAACTTCTTCTTTCACATTTTTTGTTTTTCTTTTCTTTAAATCTAAAATTGTAGTACCACTCCTGGGTTGTGTATGAAGTGTGATGCTGACCCCTGTCACTGCATGTTGTCTTCCTACAAAGTGTGGCGCCAATGTTTTTTTACCATGGATAACGAGTTGTACCACCGCTCTGTCCCTACGTGCAAAGTGCAATGTTGGACTGCTAATGCTCTAGTGTAAATCATAAAACTTACAGTGCAAGTAAGTATTATGAACCCCATTTTGTAATTTCAGGTTTACATGCATGTCTCTGTTTTCAAGATTGTGATATCATAGTTACAGTAGTCATTCAAATTTAGAAAGTGATATTGTTTTTTATTTGGTTTTCTTTTCAAAAGTTGTTATTGATTTTGGTTCTCAAAGCTTCATGGTTGTTTTTGGTTGAAGGTTTAGTGCTTTGAAAAAAAATTGATTTTAGTAGGTCTCTGAAATCTATCATCTTTGACGGGAACAAGAAAATATCTTTTCATTTTTGTTGTTAGTTATAAAAAATACTTTTGTGTGCTTTTCTTTTTATAAAAATTTGAAAAAATACATAAAAATATTTATAGGAAAGAACACTTGATTAGTTTTATATGCTCTCAAGCGTTAAGTTTTGTGATTTTTCTTTTTTCTATAATGAAAAAAGAACAAAATAATTTTTGCATTTGGTTTATCTTTTCTTTAGTTGGAAAAGTTGAAATATTTTTGTATAGATTCATAGTGATCTTTTCTAGTTCTTCATTATAGATCTTGTTTATTTTCAATGAAAGAAGAAAACCTTGTTTCGTTTGCATTAGGAAAGGAATAAGTAATAGTTTGATTTCATTTTGTTTGGGATTTATTTAGTGTTTCAGAAGAAATTGAACCTCTCTCCCTCTCTTAGGTAAGGAATCCCTCAAAATATAAAGTGAACGATTTGGATCTTCATACTTGCATGGTTTACTAGTCAGGTCTTCACTTCATGCATTCACCTAATCGTTCAAATAAAATTAAAGCGCTAGTATAGGATAAAATTTTTAGCAATATGTGATAGGTTAGAGTCATTTTTCAATGTCTTTAATCTTAGGATTTTTCGCTACCTTCCTGCACTGCATCCTGGGAACTGTGCGGTTCTTCCGTGTACATGTTTTTATATTGAATGACCTTTCACGTACCCTTGAGGTATATATAAAGGTACTTCACATACTCAATGGTATATTGGAAGGCCCCTTTCATATGGTTCTGCATTATAGAGTACTACTATGGATTTGATCCCCCATGTACCTTGTATATATCAGGAGACACCATTAGGGATCCTGTGACCATCTAAGAAATGCATTTTTTTTGTCTTATCATCACTATACACCAAGAACAACACTCAGGGAGATGCTAAGCATGTACCATCAAGGTATTTGGGTATTCAGGAAATGGCACGGTCCCAATCCACATTGTCTCACTCTACTATTGGACCCTATAGTATATCGCGAGTTGTGATAGTTTGAAAAATCTCGTGAGGATATAGACCTCTAATCCACTCCTTATTTTGAGTAGTGGTTATTTTGATTTATCTAATTAGAGGTGTTTTGAAATAGTTTGGTCCATCACTTTGGATGAAAAAACCTTGAGAACATCCCATCATATATAAGGATTATTGCCAGAACATCCTTCAAACCCTACAACCTGATCTCTCATGGAACAAGAGATGGATGTTAATTTAGATGTAGGAAGTTGATCTCTTCTGGATTTGGAAGGGGTTCCCATGAAAAAATAAGGGGGAGAGTTTGCTCTCCCTTCCAATGTTTCTATTACCAACTATTCATTTCCATTGATGGTGGAACAAGCCTCTTCCCAAAATACTTATTTTGTAGTACATGCTCTGACAGGGTCATTTTTCAACCAGCCTAACCCAGATGATCTAGTTGTTACTATGTTTTTCCATAATGGACCATTTTGGGAAACTAATTTAGGCCAATCTATTTCTGAGTTTGGTTCTACCCATGTCACTAATGTCCCTTCGATGGACTTAACTCCTAATACCCGAAGGAATTTTCCTTATATTCTACTGAGTCACTTCCTATGTAGTTCTTTAAATATTCCTTCTAGTCAAGTTGTTCCTAATGCTCCTCCTACACCTACAATTATCATACTTAGCACACACTTTTTTATGTACACCACTCTAGTGGAAATATCATAGTTTGTCCCAAATCCAACTTCAAATACTTCATTGAGTAGTGCTTACATTCCTTCCATGAATTTTCCTAATGTTGTTGGGAGTCGTCCTTTTCTTTATACATACCTTACAACTGGAAGTCCTTATGTCCCCACTTTTCATAATATTTCAAGATCCATGCCTTCAATTATAGTATCTAGTGGAACTAGTGGTTATGTTCCTATTTCACAGCAACCTACATTTGCTTGGGTTCAACATCAACAACCTAATGTCGGTAATCAGTAATAGAATTGGGCACATTACATAACCCTTTGTATGTACCTTACCTGGGTGTTGTTAAAAATCAATGGACACAACCAATTTATGGAACCCAACCTAACCCTATTCAACCTTTTATAAGGAATAATGTTCATAATTACCAACAATATGTGGGTCACCATGGACACATGATCCAAGTCATGCACACTAGGGACAACAGTCGACTGAATGAGTTGAGTACTGTTATGGTGGAAGCATAGAAAAAGAACAAGTAAATCAGGGAACATGCTATATCAACAGAAATCATGCACACAAACAATATGCAATAATTTGAACCAATTTCTATTATTATTATATTCTCTGTGAAGGTTGGTTGTTTGTTACAATAATGTACATGTTTATATAGAATGATGAGATGCTTGGGTGACTACCTGTTACGTTCAGTTACAAGAAGTTATAACGGTTTGGAAGTGAAACTGTCATAGATGACTGGAAGATAGATATCGTATGTCAATGTTCGACAGTTGTCGGTGCCAACAAGGCATGTCAAGGTGTTGTATGTCGAGCATGGAACCTGTCGAGGTTGGTCTAGGTATATTTTGTCGAGGTTCCTAGTTGTCGAAGTAGATGATGCACCTATTGAAGCAGTCGAAGTGATAAACTTTGTCGAAGTTCAACAACTTGCCAACTGTTGGTTGGATCATTCCTCCTTACTTAAGAAACAATGGTTTCCATTATGTATTATTTTAGGTGAGGAAAATTATTGGATATTTCAGTAGAAGAGTACCATTTTCCTTGTGCGAGGAGTTGTCCAGATTTAGCC
This sequence comes from Pseudotsuga menziesii, assembly GCA_001517045.1. Classification (NCBI taxonomy): domain Eukaryota; kingdom Viridiplantae; phylum Streptophyta; class Pinopsida; order Pinales; family Pinaceae; genus Pseudotsuga; species Pseudotsuga menziesii. The sequence continues at coordinate 741,564 of LPNX010818411.1, read as the reverse complement.
ACTTCAAACAAGGGAATAGAGTTAGTCCTTGAAAGGCATATATGTTGTCCCACAATGTTGTCACAAAGAAGAGGTTCCTGAACATCAGAATGGATTTCTTTGGTTTCTACTGTATGCAAGTAGTTATGTTCCCACAATGGTGCATGGTATGGTCGAAGTAGATCTATATTAAATACTGGATGTAGGCCAAGGCATGCAGGAATATCGAGCTGAAAATTGTTTTCTCCAATCTATTTAAGGATACTATATGGATTATAGTGCAAAGGATTCAGCTTTCTGTATTGACCAGTGAAGCACTCCTTCTTTTGATGTAACAAGCCCTGATCCCAATTTTGAAATGAATGAGGAATACAATGCTTGTCGTGTTGGGACTTAGATTTTGCATTAGCTTGTTGTAACATATCATATTCTGGCTTCTGGATGTTGTATATTTGATCTCTAAATTTTAATGTTTTCTCCACTTCTCATCCTTCAAAGTCGGTCTCATTCAACTATGTTGAGGAGATGATCAAGTTGATAGGTGCTAAGGGTTGAAATCCATAACATATCTCAAATGGACTCTTTCCTATGGATCTATGTTGAGCGCGATTATAGTTGTGTTGTATCTATGAAAAGTTTTCATCCCATGTTTGATGATGCTTTTGGTTGTACATGCAAAGTAATTGTACTACCAAGTGATTTGCAACTTATGTTTGTCTGTTTGTCAGTGGATGGAAGGCTATCGATAAAGAAAGTCTTGTGTCGAGCTGTTTCTAGAGATTTTCCAAAAAGGCACTGAAAAATATAGCATCTCTATCGAAAATAATGGTCATTGGGAGGCCATAATGTTTCCACACATGTTCAAAGAAGAGATGAGCATTTTGATGTGTTATCGTAGTCTTCTTCCATGGTATAAGTATATCCATATTGGAAAATCTGTCGACTACTACTAATATTGCATCATGTTGATGTTTGATAGTAGGATATCTCGTTAGGTAGTCCATAGAAATAGATCCCCATGGTCGACTAGGAAATACTAGGGGTGTGTACAGTCCTTGTTGCTGATTCAATGGTTTAGTAATTGCACAAACTAGACATGATCGAATGTACTTGTTGAATTCAAATTTTAATGAAGGTCAGTAAAAATACTTTTGGAGGATAAAAAGTGTTTTCATGACTCCAAAATATCCTGTAGTCTTGTTGTAGTGCGCATCCCAGATGATATTTTATCGGTTCTCACCAATCGGTACAAAAATCTGCTCAAGCTTGTATAGCAAGGTGTCCTTCAGGAAGTACTTAGTAGTAGACAGTGTGTAGATCTAAAGTTGTAGATAAATTGTGGAGAACTCACAGTCTACCAAATATAATTATGGCCAAGTAGTACTGTTGTAACCATGCATACTCATCACTATAGACAGTAGAGTAATGGGTGCTAGGCTGAGACAATCGAATGAGGCATTGGATTTTCCTTTCCAATACTTAATTACCAACTAAAATTGTTTTAGGTAATTGATCCACTTGATTTTTCAATTTGTTTGTAGTTCAACTGGGATAGAGTGAACTGCAAAGGTTTATGGTCAGTGAGGATGAATGTTTCTTTGCAAATAATGTAGTATTTCCATTGCTTAAGATCTTTCACAATGGTGTACAATTGGTTTTCATACATCGAATACCTTCTAATAGTTTCATTGAAAGTTTCAGAATGAAACATGAATGGGTGATCTGACTGAGTGATCACTATGTCGAGAGCATAGTCTGATGCGCTTGTCTCAATCTCAAAGGGCTGATACAAATCAGGCAACACAAGTACTGGTGTAGTACAAAGTTTGTTTTTGAGTTGTTCAAAAGCTTGTTGTTGTGTCGGTTTCCATTTAAATACAATTTACCCATTTCCTTTAGTGAACTAATTCAAAGGCCATTTTGTTAGCACTCAAAAATGTACCCTCGGTTGTAAAGGGGTACATCTCAAGGTAACCACAAAACTAAGCTTTAGGAAAGAAAGATGGCTTCTTTCTCTCTAGAGAGGGATCTCTCACTAATTGTTTTCACAAGGCTATATATATGAATAAGAAATGAATTTAAGATTTTTGTTGGTTGAAACAAGGAAAGTACACATTGGGAATGGAATAAAAAATGATTTTAACAATCACAGTTCTATTGCATGGAAATTTTAACAAAGGAAAAGTCGCAATATCGTAACAGTCAAAATGATTTGGTCTGGTGATTATAGAAGAAATAAAGAACAGTCCATTAATGTGGGCATATAACAAGGATGAATCCAACATTAAACTTAGATGAACAGGTTTTGTGAATGTTTGTAATCAATAGACAAAGCATATAATTATGAATTATGTATTATCAAAAACTCATTTCAAAAATGAAAGAGAAAACATTATGGAAGTAAATAACAGGAAACACATTCACATGAGAAAGGAAAGTATAGACTATAGCAAAGACAACGCATGAATATCCATAAAAGGCTAGCTTCATATTTGTGATTTTATTAAAAGATAGATCTCAAAATACAATGTTGAATTTTCACGGGTTCCAACCCTTTCTTCATTACAAAATCTGGTTCTTATACAAAATCTCCCCATGACCTGAATAACTAACTTATAAAAATAGGGAATAACTACCTTTTACATCTATTGTATACATTTGTTAACTAATAACTTGTTTTGAAAAATAAACTAGACTCCTAGTTAACTAGTCTTCATAAATAATCTTCGGCAATATTCAATAATCTTCATTCATGTAGCTTGTATTTGGATCTCCCATAATTTTCGACCAATTTCCACTGATCAACAGATGGCAGGTCAAGTATGACCATTTCTTTTCCAACACTCTTAATTCCACATGATCTCTATATGAAAAATATGGAAATCGTGCACATGTGTCTCTAAAGGAAAATTGTAGTTCAAAATCATATGCTAACTTATCCATTATCACCTTTCCTGGCAATGATTGTTGCATAACTTCAAACTTTCTATGATCTAACCTGCATTCGATCAAATGATCATGATATTATTTCTGGGAAAACAGTCTTCCCTTTTCCTCCCAAAAGAAAGGTAAACTTTTTTTGCACAATGGAGAAAATGATTCAATAAACATTTTAATCTCATTGTTAATAATGATAATTTTTGCTTACACGGTGTCCAGACTCCAGATGCTTATGTTTACTCACAAATATCCTTTCCCAAGTGATAATGGAAATTATGTCTTTGATTTTTGATACTTTCAATTCATCCTCTGTCAAACCATTCAAGAATTGAATAGTGTTGTTAGCAATTTCTATGGGATTTTTACTCAACCTTTGTTTCACTGATGTTACACTCTACGTAGCAGCTTGCATTATAATTTCTATGTCCAAACTATAGTCTAGGTAAGGCCTCAATTTGGATGCTTCAGATATAAGCACATCCCAAATAATGTGCTTGGCTTCTTGTGTAGGTAACTGTCCTATCACTTGTTTCATAAGTTTGTCATTTTTATCTGACAAGTATTTACACTTGCTTTCTCGAGCTTTCCTCCTCTTTTCAAGGCTAGATTCTCCAAATTCTTATTTTGGTTCTTCAATTCAATTATCTCCAAATCTCTTGGGATAACCTGATACATGGCTTGTAAAACAAAATATGTATTAACTTGTGCAGGAGGTGAAATAATCTGCAATTCATGATCCTTACCTTTTTTCATTCATTTCCTTCTCTAGTTCTACGTGTTTCTTCTTCAGAACTTTTTCATTTTCAACCAAAAGACTCATATATCTTTCCCACTGTTTCTTTTCTTTCACAAATTTCAAGATCTTGGATTTACAATAATTTAATTCAGCGTTAAGAGTCTCTTTAATTTTCTTTCTCCAACTCAGTAAGTTTTGTAGCTTGTATGAGTTGGGTAGCTGAAAATTTTAATTTCTTTTTGAGGAGTTGAATAGTACTCACTTTTTCATTTAGTATCTTCGGAGTAGATTCTCCCTTTTCAGTTTCATTATCAACAGTTAGTATATCACCTTGAAGTTTCTTTATTTGTTGATGATGTGCTTTGTTTTCAACCCTCCCCTACCTTGGTTGGTTTTCCACTTTACTCTTAGCCAATTGTAGTTTAGATACCTTCAAAGTGGCATTGAGTAGGGAACAATAGATTACCTCCCCAACTTGTTTGTGAAAATGAATCATGTCAGGATTTGGAATGTTTTCTAGATTCATCCTAATTTCAACAAAAAAATTAGTTGCTATTGCCAAGTTCAAGATGTTCTGAGTGTGATCTCTGAAAATCACCAAGGACACATATTTACTGTACATTTTCCTAACATCGGCGTACAACTTCAAATATTCACTTGTATTCACATCTTTTTCATCTCTATACTTGTTAAATAGTTCATATCTAGTCTTGAAATGAGAGGTGGAGTCTTTATGTGTCTCAGAGAAAGCATAGTCCTTAACTTCAAAGGCAGGTCCTTTGACTTTCATGTGCTTTTTCTTTCCTTTGACATATTCTAATTGTATTATATTCCATGTTTCTTCAATATTCATCTTTTTTGGTGTCTTAGCAGTGTCTTATTCCTCTGTATCCATAGCATCAGAGAAGCCTCTCTTGTTAGTCCTCTCAGAACAACTTGATATGGGTGTAATATTATCAGTTGTTGGAACAATGCTTGAAGGGTTTGGATGTGTATAAATGGATTCCCTCATTAATGCAGTGGAACCTTGTTGTATATCATAAACCCTCTATGTCTTATAAGGATAATCCATCCAATTGGCACTCTCGACCATACTTGCAATTTCATGATGTCCAAAAGGTTTATTTTTGTTCACTTGTCTTCTAATTGATATAATATATTGGGGATCATAATTAACAGCTGCATCATTCTAAAATCTCATTTTGATTAGTGATTTCTCCACCACTGGAAAATCAGCCCTACTCTTTATGATGAATGGGCCAACTACCCATGGAAATTGAATCTCATATGACTTCTAGAAATTAATGAAGTGTTCATTCTCAACAACTAAATTCTGTCTAATAATATATAAAGTGAATATTTTGGTAGTTAAGAAGGTTGGTAAGACATATGGTCGATGAACAAATCAATATATTCTTATTGCAGTCCATTCTTCCATAAAAAATAGTCTCCAATTATTTTCTCCAGAGAAAACTGTACTATTTCTTTCATAAGTGGTAGTACCCTAGGTAGCTTTTGTTTGAAGAATGTTTTGTATACCTCAGACATCAGAAAATTCATATATTTTCTGAAATTATTGTTCATTTCAATAGTGAGAACCAACTCTAGGAATTGCAAGTTCTCCTCATTAAAAAATAGAAACATCTTCACCAAATAAGATTGAAATATGAAAAACCTAGTAGTGTGGAAGTTTACTAACTGGGAGTGGATACTCTGAGCTAGGAACTCATAAAATTTAACACGACGGGACTGAAATGACTCAACAGACTCAATTGGACCAATACTCACTCTGAACAATAGACTCATCAAAGAATCAGTAACGTACTTATCAATATCTAAACCTAGAAACTGACTCATTATGGAGATGGAATAGTGGGTTTCACCAGTAAATAGATTTGAACTAACAAGAAAAGCTTGATTCTGCAAGGAAACATCTAGTTTCAAACAGGTATTGAAGAAAACCTTCTTTTGTTCTATAGTGGCTTCCATGAATGTTCGAATTAATCTTTCTTCATTGAAATCTTGAGACAATTGGGTAAATGTAGATGGAATAGAAAATGTATCTCAAATGATTAATGAATTGACAGGACATAGAATTTTAGACTTACCTACGTCCATAATCACCCTCTTAAAAGAGGAAAAATTGCACATGCACTAGTCGACAAATTATGGGAAGTTTAGAGTTTTTTAGTACTGAAAAGGTGAAAATGAGAACGAAAGACTCCATGGAAATCGGTCCCCTAGTCTTTGAGGACCCTTAACTTATTTTTTAACAAATCTATTGAATTAAAAACCAATAGAGTGTCAAAAAATTCACAGTATTTATCTTCACATACTTCTTCTATTTTGTGATATTCCAGTACTTAAGCTTCCATCCCTTCTATATTTTCCATGTTTAAATATCCTTTGGTAAGATGAAAAATCCTACCCAGTTGCTTGATAAGTGGACAAAGATATGTCTAAGTTGGCTTCTTTCACATAGTCCTGACCTCTCATTTTCCGATGCAAATACAGGAAAATCAACCAAATTCACATGCTTTTATTTTCTTATTTTCCATGCATATTATTCATCCAAATTCATTCTTATATGTGGATCTATTACCTTTCATCCTGGGACATTGATCTTGATGATCATCTACCCATGTAGTTCTTACTCCCTCTATATTACTCATCCTTGTCTCTCTTATAACTCCCTGTAGCAGAGATGATCTCAACAGTAGATTTACATCCAGCTTACTTTCCACCGTAGATCTCTTCATAGTTTTAACACCACAAGTTCATCTCATAACTAAGTTACATCTTTATTCAGCAGATTAAAATTCGATCCTTGATCTCATCTTTTGCAAATCTCTATCGTCGATCAAATTCCCCTTTTAATATTCCACTCAGCCTTATCTCCATAACAAGTGTGCACCTTCTCCCAATGTAGTGGTTTTACACCGTAGATCTAAACCTCCTTATATCTTAGCCATTCATCCTTGATCCCCCTTAATTGATTCCACCGAGACTCTCTTCAATTTGTCTTTTACATTTTGATTCAACGAAATCAATCACGACCATATATATTGATTTGATTAAGTACACACCATTGATTATGAATGTGATTTAACCAATTCCTCTATCTTACCAAACGTTTTCACCCATGCATCTTACATCAGCATAATTATTTTGAGCCTTTGATCTAGATCAGGATTCTATCGCGACCATTGAAACATGCCCCCTGTACCATTTTCCACTGATTTGGAAACTTTTTCCTTCTGTGCAGGTTCACCCAGCGGAATGAATATGGGTCATCAATCTTATTTCAACTTTAATCTTCGTCCTTGATTAGTGATGGTCCTACCAAATTTTTCAGGTCCTTGAAATTACTTGCTCCGTGCATGTTCTTCCTGCGGAATTTATACCAAATGTTGATCTCACCCTAATTTAGATATTCTTCATCGATATTTGTGTGATGTACCCTTTTCCATTTATTGGAAAATTCAATCCTCACGTGCATGTCTCCTCAGTGGAACCTTTGCTGGTCATATATCTGCTACCTCGTATTCACCGTACCATCAATTTATGTTTCATTTTAACCCACTCCACTGGTGAATGATTTTATTTCTCCCTTGCATCTTTTCCCAGTGGATTGACCAAGAACCGTTGATCTTCTTTTTTGCATATCTACACCATTGCATCCTGCCATGATATAACACCAGGGCATATTTTCCACATGAACTTCATTTATAAGGTTAAATTTAATATTTCCTTCACGTACATGATTTTTACCTTTACAAATAATCCCCTTTCAATAATTTACTACCACTTACCTTATACATTTTATGGTTTGACCCATTTCCCAACTACTAACCAGAAATGGTGCTAACAACTGGCTCCAACGGGGGATACTATCCTCCCTGCGAGGTAGCAAAGAATTCGCAGACCAGTTCCTATCCTCTTTCTTACAAAACTCAACAAGTATTTTTCATTTTATTTTTCTTTTTTTATTATAAAAATTAAAAGAAAATGGCCACCTTCCAAGATCTTAGGGCCTTCTCTCCGGGAATAAAATATTTCATCTCACCATTTGTACCGATTTAAAATAAATATATATAATCTATGGTACAAAAATTACCTTCCACCTCTAGAACAGGTAATGATTTAGAAATATTCCATTGACAAGGCCTCCTTTTAGTTGAACCCCATCCTGATGCTGCAAAATAAATGAATTATCCCCCTTGTATGCTGCAATGATGTATGGACCTACCGACATATGATCAAATTTTCCATGCTTGTCTTCTCTAGGTGCATCCCATTTCAATACCAAGTCATCAATTTGAAATTTTCCTCCGTCACTTTTTTGTCAAATGTGTTCTTCACCTTTTCTTGATGCACTTGTATTTTGTCATAAGCTATATACCTCATTTCATTCAGCTCTATAATTTGATTAATCCTCCTCTGCATGTGGTTTGTCTCATCCTCCTGTTCTTGTAGCAATTTCATGACATGCAAATCCAAAGATGCTGGAAAAACTACTTCAACTCCATAAACCAACTGAAAAGGAGACATCCCAATTGCTCTTCTTGTACTGATCCTATCTTCCCACAAAGAATATTTCAGCTTTGTATGCCAAGATATTTTATTTTCTTCCAACAACTACTTAATTATCCTTACCAATATCTTGTTGCAAGATTCTACAAGTCCATTTCCATATGGATAATTGGTAGTGGAATGATTCAAATTAATGTGGTACTTATGACAAAAACTTACCATAATTTTTGACTTGAAGGCAGTTGCATTATCTGTCACAATCCTCCTTGGACACCCAAACCTTGACAATATATTATTCTCTAAAAAGTCCATGATGACGGCATCAGTGGCTCTCATAGTTGGTATATCTTCAATCCATTTAGTGAAATATTTTTTTGTTGTTAGAATCCACATGTGCTGACCTTAAGAATTTGGGTTTATTTCCCCAATCAAATCTAACCCCCATTGCTGAAAGGGTGCCTCAACTGAAATTGAATTAAGAGGCAGTGGAACCAAAATTCTTTTTCCATAAAAAATATGACATTAATGAAATATAGTGATTTATTTATAAATGTCAAAAAACATGGAAGGCCAGTAAAAACAAGCTCTCAAGATCTTGTTGGTTGTCACCTTACACAAATGATGTCCTCCACAATCCCCTTGATGAAGTTCCTTCATTTTTTGTTGAGACTCATTTTCCAATAAGAAATTTAACAAAACACCACTAGGATCCTTCCAGTACAAATATTGATTCATAATACATAATTTTTCAGCTTTAATTTAACATATATCTCTCTTATTTTACTCAATCCTACAGGAGCATACAAGTTTTGCAATACATATATGATATCATTATACCATGGAGAAAGAGAAAAATTCGGCAATATGTGTAACCTTGTATCAAGTTGATTTGAATAACTGAACAAGAAGTTGATTTGTAGAGAGTCAGAATTAGAATATGTCATTAACTTGGAAAGCCCTTGTCACTTAATCAACTTTGTAGGCTTAATTTCGAGATCATACTCCAAAAACACAGCAATCCACTTAGCCCTCTTACCTTCTGGATATGGTTGAGTGAGGATACTCTTTACAACATTATTTGGGACATATGCAACAATATGAGAATGAAGAATATATACTCTAAAATATTTCAAAGATTTCACCAATGCATAAGCCTGTTTCTCCATAATATCGTACTTTAGCTCTCCATCCCTTAGCACCTCGCTGAAGAAAGCCATAGGTAGTTCAACATTTTGACTATTCTTCTGCAGTATGACTCCAGCGATAGTATGCTCAAACACATAAGAGAATACTAGGAAATATTTAGTAAAATCTATACTCACTAAAACGAGGGCTTCAATGATAGCCTTTTTGATATCTTTAAAGGCCTTTCTAGCATCCACTGTTCATTCTATCTAATTTTCTTTCTTCAACATATTTGTAATGTTTCTTAGAATCTCAGAAAAACTTGGGATAAATCTTCTCAGAAAATTCACATGTCCAATAAATCACTGCACCTCTTTCTTACTCCTAGGCTCTTCAACCTTCAAAATAGCATTGACTCTTATGGAGCAATTCTAATTCCTTCTTTAGAAATAATGCATCCTAACAAATTTCCCTCTTTCAATGCAAAATTTGAATTCCTGGGATTGAGTGAGATACCAAACTTTCTACACTTTAGAAAAAATTTCTCCAAACGCTTAATATGTTCCTTATAATACTTAGAATAAATAATTATATCATCCATATAAACTACTACAAACTTATATGTTTCTTCAGCAAAAGAAATATCCATAGATCTTTGGAATGTGGCTCTTGCATTCATCAACCCAAAAGGAAGTCTTGTCATACATAAAAGTACCCCATGGTGTAGTGAAAGAAGTTTTTTCTTGGTCCTCTGAAAGGAATTTTACTTTATTACATCAAGACAAACAATCCAATATAGAAATTCTCTCTACCCGTACCACTTTCTACAGAACATGGTCCATTTTGGGTAAAGGACAGTTGTCTTTTAATGATACTTTGTTCAGATTCCTGAAATCTACACAAATCCTAATATCACCATTCTATTTTCTAGTAGGTACTAAATTAGCTACCCACTTAGAAAATCTAAGAGTAACAATAATTTTAGCATTGAACAATTTCTTCACTTCCTTTTCAATCAGAGATAGCATCATTAGATTGATTCTTCTCAACTTTTGTCTAAATTTTTTTTCCCTAGGTTTGATTGGAATAGTGTGTCATATGATAGAAGTATCATACTCCATCAAATATTCATAGATCCAGGAAAATACATATGTATAATTATTCATTAAATTTATGTATTCTTCTTTTTCTTTTGCAGGTAGATTTTTGGACAGATTCACAATTTTGGGTGATTCTTTAGCACCCATGTTCTAATATTCAACATTATTCTCAACAGGTTGAACTTTAGGATCCTTTTCTACATCATTTTGATAAAATAATTTTTCTAGGGGAATCAAACCTTTTGGAATATAATTACTTTTCAACTGGATTATATCTTTCCCCCTATCTTATTTTTCATTTTTTTCTTTTCAACATCTTCTTTTTCAGACTGTACATTATCTTGGAAGTTTTGTAAGTTCTCATTATTTGTATCTATTTGAGTATTTGCAAACTCTTCTGACATCTCCAAAAATCTTTTAATATGCATATCATCATCAAAAGTCTTCCATTACTTGGAATTGACGGGTATAGAAGGTCTATTTACAACTTTGAGTTTATACTTCTTTTGAGAATAAATTGTTAGATTTTTAACATTAATCTAGAATTATATTAGGATCTTTAACTTAGAGAATAACAAGCACAGCAATCAAACACAAGAGACAATGAACACAGTGTTTTTCTTCGAGGAAACCATAAATGGAGAAAACCCCACAACTTCCTCAGAGATAGAATTAGCACCAAAAGTAAAACCCCAAACAGTAAGATGATCTCCTGACAGCAGTAAGGCTCTTTCTTCCTTGCCCCAGTGTCTTCTTCTTTCGTAGCTATGTGCTAGAACTGAGTGTGAGTGAGTGTGTGATAAATAGAGAGGCTAGCTCTCTATTTATACTAATTCCCGACTTGACTAAACCCAACTAGGACCGACTTCACTAGGTGATTCTAATAACCCTAGTGCCCCGGAACTGCGAGGACTTTAACCCTTAACCAATAGGAGGGTTACCCACAATGACTTGACATGACTTTTTTACATTATATAACCTCCCTATAGGAACATCGGGCATGACATGACTCAATTACATTACAAATACATCCCAGAATAAACATCGGGTTACAATACATAAGAATACAAGTGAATACATTCTGAAGTTACAATTACATCAACACTCCCTCTTAACTAGGAAGGTATTCTCTCGACACAATTTATCAGCACAAGTCCTCTTCTCTGTATCATCTGGATCATCACCAAGTTCTCATCATCTTCATCTTCAAGTCATCTTCATCATCAAATATGGATCATCACTCGATCTGGATCATCATCACTGGATCAGGATCATCACTCAATCTGGATCGTCACTGGACATCATCACTAGATTTGGATCATCACTGGACATCATCACTGGATCTGGATCATCACGGGTGCTATCTCATGATTCTTCTTATCACGAGAAGTTCTACAGACCTAGCCCTTTTTCATGCTGATTGTAGGCCTAGTCTCCATGTAGGTCTTCCTCGGCTCTTATATTTGTTAAATTTGAGCATATAGATCTGTAGACAAACACACAACTCACAAAGAAGATCTCACAATTTACTCAACCATTGAAGAATGAAACAGTGCAAAAGGCTTGCAGCTGTGAATGCTTTCATTAATAAAAAAAGTAATCCAGATAGATAATTACAATGAAGTACAATGGCTTTAATAGCCACAAGCAATTTGAATCCACATGAGGAAGTTCAAATTGTTTAGACTTACTTGACTGTAGGTAACCAGACTTTGTCTAAATCACTAACGGAGGACCCAGTAGTCAACTGTCCTTGTCTAAATCATAACCGGAGTTCTAAAACACAACTAAGTGTTACATTTAGTATTAAATAATGGTTAACTGACTATGGTAGGTGAGAAATGTGCCCCACATGTGTGCAATCCATTAAACCTAGAGCTAACTGAATGTAGAGGGATAGAACTGAATGTAACTAACTCCTAACTTGGCTTGACTAGTCATTAACTGAAGTGAACTGACCTTGGTTGGCTTCGGCACTCCCAGTTGCTTCCTAAATTGTAGGGATTGATTTAGGAGACTCCTAAACTTATGCAATCAAGTGCAATAAGTGGCAATGAGCCTCAATTAGTTTTCCCCACACTTTGGTAACTAAAACATGTGCCCCAATTAGGTCAAGTTTAACCAATGGTGCTAATGAGTGCAAAAGGCTTGCATGGACTCCCGATTTAGACATGACTCCTGATTTAGACATATGACCAAATTTGGACAAGGGAGGATTAATAATCCTAACACCCCCCCTGAATGCTAACTTGGAAAAACTATGGGCCCTGGTAACTAAGACCATAGGTCACCCATTACATCAAGTAAAGTAAAGTAACTGCTCAAAAATAAGCTGCTTGGGGAAAAACCACATGGGAAAAAAACCCCCCTTCTAATTAAGCACGTAGAATCAGGATCAATCTAGTTCTTCTGTGCACAGGTATGCTGGGGCCTGGCATGTGAACCTATCCATCATTATGTCTGGATGAATCTTCCTCTTTGGAAGAAGAATGATATGCTCAACTAAATAAGAAATATAGATAGCTGCCGGATGAAGACTAGACCCATGTAGAGCAACTGAAGTCAATTGAAAAGTGAGGAAAGGTTCTTGAGAATTTAGAGAATGTGAAGAACACTCAATAAACTGATATGTTGCAGCCATGAACAGAAAACCATGAGTGGTAAGAACAGCCCCAAGTGTTAGGAGCAGGTGTCCAGGCGGATGCAGAAAATCTTCCTCTTTACTAGTTCTGTGAGAAGATGAGCATGTGATCAATGGTAGAGAAGAAATGGGACTATTGAGAGAGAATGTTGGAGCTCCATAGTCTGATATATATTCTGAAATAGATAATAAATCACATAATAAAATATCAGCAACCTCATATGAGGAAACTAACACCAAATCCCCATCAGCAGTTTTGAAGAGAAAGTGCGGTACTTGATTTTTCACACCGGAATTGATGAGAGCAGCTACAAGCATGACTGAATGCTTTTGAATTTTAAAATATGAACCAAATAATATCATATCAGAAAGTAAATCATATATAAATAGGTTCAAAACAGATCCAAAACTGTGAAATGGAATCAAATCCCCAGCAGCAGTTTTGTAGGAGACTTGCGGTACTTGTTTCTTCACACTATTGATGGGAATAGCTACATGCAGTACTAAAAGATTATGAATTTGATATATTAAAACAAGAAATATAAAATCATATCTAAATAATATCATATCATATCCAATAAGGTTAATATCAGATTCAAATAAATGGTTAACCGTGACGGTCGATGCACGGCTTTCTTCTGCTTCAAAATTCTGAATTTTGGTGCATGCAATCCTGCAAGAATTTGCTGGAAAAACTAGATCATGGGGAGTGAATGGATCACTCTGGTAATCTGATATTTCTTCCAAAATATCCAAGGTATCACATATTTTCACACCAACAGCAACATTAAAGGGAAAAAAATCAAATTTCTCTTCACTTTTGGAAGCAATTACTGGTAAATTTTGCACAGAATTTAAAGGAAAATCACCGGTGAATGTTTGCATGAAAGTGCAGAAGAGTTTTTATTCAATATCAGAGATTCGAATGTCTTCTTATATTTCATCAATATGAGAAGATGATATATCAGATATCTCATGAACTTCCGGAGCATCAAGAGAAGGAGTCACTGCATGGAGACTGTCTTCAATTCGAATTGATTGTGTAGAAGCTTCTACTTCTTCTTCATCTTGAAGAACTTCATCAGAGAGAGTGGAGGCTGAGATTTTTGGATCAAGGATGCTCCATGTGCTTCCAAAGGTTCTGTCCAATCTTTCCTAGAGTTCCTGTGGATCTTTAATAGATCTACTATGGTAGTGCATGCTAGGAGAAAGAGCCAGTTCCATTATTTCAAAATCTTTATCCTTTGCTTTCAGCTAGTCATTATCACTCTCAAAATAATTTCTACCGAGTCCAATAGACATTGAAAATATTTTTGTCTTCTCAGACATATATTCATCTTCACCCTCCATTCAAAATAGTCTGAGGATCGGGTGAGAAGAGGAACTGATGAATTCATTTCGAAGTTGTACTTGCAAAACAAAAAAATGATCCAGTAGGAGATCCGAGGAGGAGAAGTGCCTTGTCCATCGAAGCTCTAATACCATGTTAAATTTGAGCATATAGATCTATAGACAAACACACAACTCAAAAAGAAGATCTCACAATTTACTCATCCATTGAAGAATGAAACGGTGCAAAAGTCTCACAGCTGTGAATGCTTTCATTAATCAAAAAAGTAATCCAGATAGATAATTACAATGAAGTACAATGGCTTTAATAGCCACAAGCAATTCGAATCCACATGAGGAATTTTGAATTGTTTAGACTTACTTGACTGTAGGTAACCAAGACTTTGTCTAAATCATAACTGGAGTTCTAAAACATAACCAAGTGTTACATTTATTTTTAAATAATGGTTAACTAATTGTGGTAGGTGAGAAATGTGCCCCACATGTGTGCAATCAATTAAACCTAGAGCTAACTGAATGTAGAGGGCTATAACTGAATGTAACTGACTCCTAACTTTGCTTGACTAGTCATTAACTGAAGTGAACTAATCTTGGTTGGTTTTGGCACTCCCAGTTGCTTCCTAAATTGTAGGGATTGATCTAGGAGACTCCTAAACTTATGAAATCAAGTGCAATAAGTGGCAGTGAGCCTCAATTAGTGTTCCCTGCACTTTGGTAACTAAAACATGTGCCCCAATTAGGTCAAGTTTAACCAATGGTGCTAATGACTATAAATAGACTGGATGGACTCCCGATTTAGACATGACTCATGATTTAGACATATGAACAAATTTGGACAAGGGAGGATTAATAATCCTAACAATATCTGACACCAATTCAGAATGGCCTGCCCATCACTTACATCTAACCATGAGAGGAACACATCCAACACCATGTCAGAAAGGCACGCTCATCACTCACAACTGATCATGTAGGAACCAATCCTATAATCACATCAGAAAGGCCCAGCACTCACATTCACCAGCATGATAGGACACAACTACTATCATCTGTGAAAAGGATTAGCACTTACAACCACTAGCATGATAGGACACAACTAATTTCATCTGTGGAAAGGCACAACACTCACATCCACCAGCATGATAGGACACACCTGCTATCATCTGTGGAAAGGCACAACACTTACAATTACCAGCATGGTAGGACACACCTATTACCATATGTGAAAAGGCACAACACTTACATCTGAACATGGAAGGAACTTAATCCTCTAACCATTTCAGAAGGGCACTCAGTCCTAGACTTAGGGTTCTTGGTAACTGACCAGGTGCCTCCATTCTCTCAGAGAATGGCAACAGCCCTTATATCTGATCAAGTGGGAACACATCCCTCAATCACATCAAAATGGCCATGCACTCATATCTAATCATGTGAGAACACATCACACAGTCATATCAGAATGGCCCTCAATCCCAGAATGATTTTTCCAAGTACCTCACCAGGTAGCTCCATTCCAAGAATGGCAATAGCCCTTATATCTGATCATGTAGGAACCAATCCTACATTCATATCAGAATGGCTCAGCACTCATATCTAACATGGAAGGAACCAATCCTCTCACCATGACAAAATGGCTCAGCCCTTACATCTGACCATGGAAGGAACCAATCCTCTCACCATGACAAAATGGCTCAGCCCTTACATCTGACCATGGAAGGAACCAATCCTCTCACCATGTCAGAATGGCTCATGGACTCTCCACTTCCCCTTGGAGGGAACCTCGATCTAGAGAACACAAAGCTTCTCCTTGAAGTACTCAAAATTCACTCTGTCCAATGGCTTCATCAACACATCAGCTATCTATTCGAATGTCACAACATATTGGAGCTTCACTGCTCCCCTCTGCACCATATCCCTGATATAGTGATACTTGATCTCGATATGCTTCGACTTGTCATGGAACACCATGTTCTCTGACAACTTCACACAACTCTGGTTGTTGCAATATATACAAGTAGCATCCAAATAGAGATCAAATAAATCAGATAGTAGCTTCCTTATCCATACTACCTCACAACTAGCTGAACAAGCTGTGACATACTCTGCTTCAGCTGTACTCAGTGCCACACAGGATTGATTCCTGCTAAACCAAGAGATCACACCTAATCCCATATTGAAGCAACACCCTGAAGTGCTCTTCCTATCGATGGCAATTCCTACCCAATCTGAATCAACATAACCCTCTAGGTTAATATTTTGACTCGCCTTATACTTGATCCCATAATCAATTGTACCCCTTAGGTACCTCAGAATATGCTTTGCAGCAATCAAGTGAACATGTCTTGGATCTGTCAAAAACTGGCTCAAGTTGTTCACAGCAAAGCAAATATCTGGTCTTGTGTTCATCAGGTACATCAAGGACCCAATCATCTGACAATACATCATAGAATCAACCATCTCTGATGAAGCATCACTCAATAGCTTCAGGTTCGATGCCATAGGTGTGGCCATAGCCTTGTAGTCCATCATCCCAAACCTCTTTAGGATCTCTACTATATATTTCCCTTGTCCCATGGAAATTCCATCTACATTCTGCCACACCTCCATGCCTAGAAAATAATGCATCATACCCAAGTCCTTCATTTCGAACTCGGCAGCAAGCTTTCTCTTTGTGTCAGCAATCAACCCATCCTTACCTATTACAAACAAATAATCTACATACAGTTGGAGCATCACTGGGTTTCCATCTTCAACCTTGTAGTAAAGTTTGGAATGTGCTTTACTCTTGTTAAAGCACAAACTATATAGAAAGTTTTCAATTCTATTGTACCATGTCCTAGGTTCCTATTTCAAACTGTACAGGGATTTCTTCAATCTACACACATGAGACTGTCTGTAACATGTCTCAAAACCAAGTGGTTGTTCGACATACACTTCCTCTTCTCCTACACCATTCAGGAAAGCAGTCTTGACATCCATCTGGTGTATTTTCCATTTCATCACTGCAGCCAAAGCAAGTACTGATCTAATGGAAGTGTATCTAGCTATAGGTGCAAAAGTTTCTTCATAATCTATTCCTTCTTTCTGGGAGAAACCACGAACAACAAATATTGCTTTATATTTTTCAATGCTACCATCTGCAGCATGCTTGATCTTGTAGATCCATTTGGAAGTTACAATAGAATTCCCTTCTGGTCTTGGGACAACATCCCAAACATCATTATTCATGATCAATTGATATTCTTCAATCATAGCATCCTTCCATTCTTTCCGTTCTGCCGCTTCTTCATAATTGGAAGGTTCTTTATCGATGAAATCACATAATAGAGCTACATATTCGGAGTAGGATCTGGTCCTCTTTCTTTCTCTATGATTCTCTTCTGGAGCCCCGTATCTTTCTGCACCTTGGATAGCTTCTCATACCCAAGTAGGTTTCCTCTTATGAGGATTCTTCTTCTGAGCTGGATCTACAAGTTCTTGTGGTTCTTCAAATTCTCGATCTTCTTCTTGAGTTTCTTCTTTCATGGTTGTATCATGAATAGTGGGTGCTTCCGCTTCTTCAGGAACTTCAGCAGGTTTCTTTTTGGATTTGTTGTAAGCTATGTCTTCATCAAATGTTACATCCCTACTAATGTCGATCTTCTTGAATCCTGGGAAGTATATTCTATAAGCCTTCAAGCTTTCAGAGTATTCCACAAATATACCCTTCTTTCCTGAAGGATCTAATTTTGTCCACTTCTCTTTTAGAATATGTATGTACACTAGACAGCCAAATATTCTGAGATGGCTGACTTCTAGTTTCTTGCCAAAAAAGACTTCTTTAGGTGTCTTGTTCTCGACTACACTGTGAGGAGTACGGTTTTGTACATACACCGCTGTTCTTGCAGCTTCTACCCATAGATGCATAGGAAGATCTTGATCATGAAGCATAGCTCTTGCAGCTTGCATGATAGTTCTGTTCTTCCTTTCTACAATCCCATTCTGCTGTGGATTATATGGGGTGGAAAAATCCCTCTTAATCCCTGAGTCTTTGAATAAATCTTTGAATTCATTTGATGTGAATTCTCTACCATTATCTGATCAAAAGGTATTGATCTTATTTTCTGTGTGATTCTCAATCAAGGCTTTGAATTCCTTGAACTTGATGAATACTTCATCTTTTTTCTTCATGAAGTAAATCCATGTCTTCCTAGAAAATTCATCAATGAAAGAAACATAGTACACATACCTGCTTAGTGATTTTGATGACATTGTTCCGCATACATCGGAGTGGATGATTTCCAAGATTCCTTTTGATTTGCTCTCGCTACTTGGAAATGTCTTCTTTGTGTTCTTTCCTCTTGCACATCCTTTGCAGACCCCATCATGTTTTTCTTAAATTTCTGGAAGACCTTCAACATCTTTTCTTGCAAGTGGTAGTGCTCTGTAGTGCACATGTGCAAGCCTTCTATGCCAAAGTTCATTTGGCTCTATTGTGTCATGGACCAAGGCTTATTCTAGATGGCCCTTCAATTTGTACAGACCTCCTTCTTGTTCCCCAATCACTACTGCATCATCAATAGTCTTTCCCTTTGGCCACATGACAACTTGGACATCTATAAATGAAACCCTCATTCCTTTTGCATCTAATGCAGATATGGAGAGAAGGTTCTTCTTTATTCCTGGTACAAACAATACTTCCTTCATCGTCATAGACTTTCCAGAGTCTATCTTATAGGAATATTCCCCACTACCTTTTATTGGATATTGGTAGTCATCTCCAAGCTTCACCTTGTGAGGTGATTGATGTTCTAATAGTTTCACAAAGGATTCCTTGAATCCTACCATATGTTTGGAAGACCCACTGTCTATAAGCCAATCATTGCTTCCATGAGTAATGTTTCCCATAAGAGCGGAGATGAAAACATATTATTCATCACTTGAAGAATATTCACTTTCATATCTTGTTCTCTTTGTAGAAGGTTCATCATCCTCTATAGCATGAGGATGATGTATTCTCTTGTTTCCCTTCTTCTTGTGAGAGAAATTTTTATTTCTAGGACATTCTCTAGCACAGTGTCCTTTCTCATCACATGTATAACATATGATTCTAGACAAATCTTTTCTAGTGTTATCTTTGTGAGAGTGCTTACCTCTGGGATGATGAGAACTTCTTCTAGTTTTCTTGGAGTGTACCGTGAGAGCTTGATCTTCACTTCCCATCTTTTCTTCTTGAGCTGCTATTCGACCTTCTTCTTGAGAGTGCTCTTCCCATAGTCTGCTGAACTTGACTAACTTCTTTCTGACATAGATTCCTTGAATAAAGGAGTCCCATGATATAGGAAGACCATTTAAAATGGTCATTACAATCTCTACATTTTCCACTTCTTCATCTACTACTTCCAGTTGTTCCTTGATCTGAGAAACTCTAGTGAAGTAAGAATGGATGGTCTCTACATTCTAAATCTTCACATTCTTCAGTTGGTTTTTTAGAGTCATCTTTCAGGTTATGTTCTTCCCTTCAAACAATTTGGTTAGGGCATCAAACATAGCTTTAGGTATCTTTAGGGAGGACACCTGTGGTATGAGGTGATCCTTGATTGAATCAGCAATGACCCTCTTTTCCATAACCAACTTCTTCTTATGCAAGGCCTTTTCCTCATCTCCCTCTGGAACTGGAACCTCCTCACTAATATAGGAGTCCAACTCATTTTCTTCCAGGACCAGGGAGATCCTATACTTCCAAGCTCGAAAGTTATCATCTCCCTTAAGCTTTTCATCAAGCTTGGTATGATGAGGAATCTTAACTGAGAACCTCAAATGGAAATATAAAAGATTTAGATCTTACCAGGTCAAGATGTCAGATTTGGATTTGGAGTTGAAATTCTGTAGTGCTGGTTCAGGAGCATATTAGGGTTTTACTTTTTCAGAGTTCTTTCCAACCAAATTCTTTGATTTTTATCCCTAACTTCGATTTTGAGGAGGAGATCAATCCAGGCCTGGGCTCACTGAAAAATTCCACTTCTGTGGAAAGCCCTAATTTGTGGTAGTAGTGTCAGGTCCAAAACTGAAAAACCTCAGAATTGGATTATGCTTCGACAGAAAGATGTGCCCTAAGGAGGAGAGTTATTCCAACCTTCTTTTGCTGAAAATATATGGAGAGAGATCCATAAAGTAGTAATCCCTAGTTCCCGCAGCTGCACAGTGTCTTCTTCTCATGTTAGCTCGGATACCATGTTAGATTTTTAACATTAAGCTAGCATTATATTAGGATTTTTAACTGAGAGAATAACAAGCACAACAATCAAACACAAGAGACAATGAACACAATGTTTTTCTTCGGGGAAACCATAAATGGAGAAAAGCTCGCAACTTCCTCAGAGATAGAATCAACACCAAAAGTAAAACCCCAAATAGTAAGATGATCTCCCGACAACAGTAACCTCTTTCTTCCTTGCCCCAGTGTCTTGTTCTTCCTCAACTATGCACTACAACTGAGTGTGAGTGAGTGTGTGATAAATAGTGACACTAGCTCTCTATTTATACTAATTTCTGACTTGACTAAACCCACCTCGGGCTGACTTCACTAGGTGAGTCTAATAACCCTAGTGCCCCGAAACTGCTGGGACTTTAACCCTTAACCAATAGTAGGGTTACCCACAATGACTTAACATGACTTGTTTACATTATAGAACCTCCCAATAGGAACATTAGGACATGACATGACTCAAGTACATTACAAGTACATCCTAGAATAAACATCAGGTTACAATACATAAGAAATACAACTGAATACATTCCGAAGTTACAATTACATAACCATAAATGGCAGTTTTAAAATTACCAATAGTCGTAGATAAAGAATTCGCTACCTGATTTTCTATTCTAGGGACCACTTTGATTTTATGTTCTGTAAAATAATTTCCAAACATGTCCCATACTTCATTCCTGTAGGCCCTCATTCTAGAATTTTTTGTCTAGTAACTATTGTTTTCCTGATTCACCACATGTTCTGAATACCCAAATGCCTCTATTCTCTTTGCTCCAAAATATTTTAAAGGATGTAAGCCCAGTAGTAGAGCTTCATACTCAGCCACATTATTTGTACATTCAAAAGTCAATTTACAAGAGTAAGCCTTAAAATATGTGTTTGAGAAATAATCCAAACACCAGCACCAGCCCCTTCTTTACTTATGGACCCATCAAAATACATGGTCCACAATCCCTCTTCATTCTGTTTATCTTATATTCTTCTTGTCTTTTGGTAAATTCCTTATCCTCTTTAAACTCAATCTATAAAGGAACTTCAGGATCATCATGAGTGGAGTCATTGAAAAATATAGAGGATCCCAAATCAATGTTTATAGAGTAAATATGATGGTTTTCAGGATTATCTTGGTTGATAACCACATAGGCTATCCTTTTCTCTCTATATAGTCTCTTGTTTCCTCCAAACAAGGGAATGGTGGCATATGACATATCCATATGTAATATTCCTTTCAATTTTGATGCCAAATATCTTAATAACAACATGCCAAACTTGGGAGGAATTTCAGCTACTACAACATCCATGACATTACTTTTAGCTAGAAGTTGTACAAAGGTTATCACCATATCTTTAATTAATCCCAGACATCTTACCTTTCTACAATCAAAGGAATATATATATTTATAAGGCCTAGTAATATACAATCCCAAAATTTCCACTGCTACCCTTGGAATTAGGTTATGAGAGGCACCATAATAAAGCATAGCATTATGAAGAATCATATCATGAACATTCAAACTAAGATAAAAAGGAGGAACTTCCTCTTCATCTGTATTCTCAGCTTTAGGTCCAAGGACAATAGTGGTAGCATCATCTGTTACTTCTAAAATATCTGGCTAATAATCACCCTAATTTTTTACCATTTTAGTGATTTTCTCTCTTTATTCGTTGTTCCTTAACAATTCATTAAATGGGATGGAAATTTTGATCTTTGACAATTTTGATTGCAGATTGAAAGATGAAACTATTTTATCCACATCTACAGGTGTTGGCTATCTGACTTCTTTTTACTTTTCTTCTTTGTTTTTTGAAAATTTATGTACATCATTTTCTTTTTTTTATCTTTTTTGTTTTTCTGTATTATTTTGACTGCTAGAAGGTTTATCTGCATTAGCTCTTCCTTTATTTATTGTTACATATCTACTTCTCAACTTCAGTCTCCTCTGAAAATCATCTATTTCATTCTGGTAACCCATCTGGTATTGCTCTGAATCCACCTCAGAAACATTATTGTCATCTTCTTGAGCAAAAAAATTATGATCTTCTTCAGTAAGATATATTTATGTATCCAAATCATCAAAATGGTGAATATGATTATCCATTGGATCAGTTTCTTCCTCATCATTAACATACTTCTTAGGAAAAGGAGGCCTTATCTGTTGATCCTCAGGATTTCTAGGATTTCTTGGGTCTCTTTGCATGTTTTGTAGAGAAGGAGGAGGTGGTATTCTAAACTTGGGGTTTCTTATTTCAGGTTCAGGTTGCTCTCTATTAGGTGTTCTTTTATCTAGAGCTAACATGTCCATTAACCTTTCCATAGTTTTCATCATCATTTCAAACTTTGCATCATTTGAAGAAGAGGAAACAACAGAAGTGGAAGGTTGAAGTTCTTCTCTATCTCTTCTTCTGTCTATTTCTACTCTTTGATTCATCTTTCTAGAGGCCATCAAATTGGCTTCTACTTCTAAGGCATGTTTAAACATAGAAGGAAGGTTTTGAGACTTTCTTTCTCTCAACAACAAAGAAAAATCACTTTCAAACACATCAGCATAATGAAGTTGGGAAGAACCTACTAAGGGTTTAATGTCTGTTGGTATGGAATTATACACCCTCATAAATCTGCTGGAAAACTCATGGACTGATTCAAAATTTCCCCTTTTCAAACTTTTATATTGAGAAAGAACTTGTAGAGGACTTTTCTTGTCTTCCTATCTATCTAGAAACAAATTTTGGAAGACTTGAAATGTAAGAGTGGATCTTTCATGTAATTATTTAAAACATCTCTTTTCTTCACCAGAAAAAAACTCTATGCTAACCATCTCATCTTAACATCATCATAGTCTACTTCCTCCAAATCAATGAAATCTTCAAACATGTACATAGGTTTCCTAGTAGTAAAATTTCCCTCCTCGTTAAACAATGGTATTCTCTGAGAGTAGTTTTGGGACAAGTCATGCAACACAACAGGAAGAGCCAAGGGACAAAATCTATATGCCATGGGTCTAGGAGAGTTCAGGACAACATAAGGGAATTGAGGAGGACTGTGAACAAGGATTGAAATATGAGGCTGTAAAGTTTGGACAATGAGATTGTTTTCTTCAACCTTTACAGTGTCTTGAATATTATTCCAAAGAGACTCAATCAAACAAGTATGATTCAAACCTGATAGGGTTTATTTCTATTTTTTTTATATCTAATTCATATTTAAACCTTAACAAATATCTTTGAAAATTTGTTTCCCACTCCAAATTATGAAAACTATGAAATTCTTAAGATAATGAACCTTCAGTTTGAGAATAACTTATTCTTTTTGTAGCAAGACTTTTGTGGTGGTTAATTTCAGAAGGAATCGAAAAACCACAGTATTCATAATTGTGTATCGATGTTTTGAATCCAAAACAGGATCCATCATTAGGACAGTTTGCTTAACTTCTCCAGTAACTAGACGTGATTCCATATTTCCCTTCCATATTGGGAACTAATTTCTATAGCAAGACTTCTATGGTGGTTAATTTCAGAAGGAATCGAAAAAACCAAAGTATTCATAATTTTATATCGACGTTTTGAATCCAAAATAGGTTCCATCATCAAGACAGTTTGCTTAACTTCTCCAGTAACCGGACGTGATTCCAGATTTCCCTTCCGTATTGGGAAGTAATTTCTGTAGCAAGAATTCTGTGGTGGTTAATTTCAGAAGGAATTGGAAAAACCACAGTATTCATAATTGTATATCGACATTTTGAATCCAAAATAGGATCCATCATCAGGACAGTTTGCTTAACTTCTCTAGTAACCGGACATGATTCCAGATTTCCCTTCTATATTGGGAAGTAATTTCTGTAGCAAGACTTCTATGGTGGTTAATTTCAGAAGGAATAAAAAAAACCACAGTATTCATAATTGTATATCGACGTTTCAAATCCAAAACATGATCCATGATCAAGACGGTTTTCTTAACTTCTCCAGTAACTGGACGTGATTCCAGATTTCCCTTCCGTATTGGGAAGTAATTTCTGTAGCAAGACTTCTGTGGTGGTTAATTTCAGAAGGAATCAGAAAAACCACAGTATTCATAATTGTATATCTATGTTTCAAATCCAAAATAGGATCCATCATCAGGATAGTTTTTTTAACTTCTCCAGTAACTGGACGTGATTCCATATTTCCCTTCCGTATTGGGAAGTAATGTCTGTAGCAAGAATTTTGTGGTGGTTAATTTTAGAAGGAATTGGAAAAACCACAGTATTCATAACTATATATTGACATTTCAAATCCAAAATAGGATCCATCATCAGGATAGTTTTTTTAACTTCTCTAGTAACCTGACGTGATTCTATATTTCCCTTTCGTATTGGGAAGTAATTTCTGCAGCAAGACTTATGTGGTGGTTAATTTTAGAAGGAATCGAAAAAAACACAGTATTCATAATTGTATATCGATGTTTCGAATCCAAAACAGGATCCATCGTCAGGACAATTTTCTTAACTTCTCCAATAACCAGACGTGATTCTAGATTTCCCTTCCGTATTGGGAAGTAATTTCTGTAGCAAGACTTCTGTGGTGGTTAATTTCAGAAGGAATCGGAAAAACCACAGTATTCATAATTGTATATCAATGTTTCAAATCCAAAACAGGATCCATCATCAGGACAGTTTTCTTAACTTCTCCTGTAACCGGACTTGATTCTAGATTTCCCTTCCATATTGGGAAGTAATTTATGTAGCAAGACTTCTGTGGTGGTTAATTTCGAAAGGAATCAGAAAAAACACAGTATTCATAATTGTATATCTACATTTCAAATCCAAAACAGGATCCATCATCATGATAGTTTGCTTAAATTCTCCAGTAACCAAGTGTGATTCTAGATTTCCCTTCCGTATTGGGAAGTAATTTCTGTAGTAAGACTTCTATGGTGGTTAATTTCAGAAGGACTTGGAAAAACCATAGTATTAATAATTGTATATCAATGTTTCAAATCCAAAACAGGATCCATCATCAGGATAGTTTGCTTAACTTCTCCAATAACTAGACGTGATTCTATATTTCCCTTCCGTATTGGGAAGTAATTTCTGTAGCAAGACTTCTGTGGTGGTTAATTTCAGAAGGAATCAAAAAAACCACAGTATTCATAATTGTATATCGATGTTTTGAATCCAAAATTGGATCCATCATTAGGACAGTTTGCTTAACTTCTCCAGTAACAATATGTGATTCCCACCACAAAAGTCTTGCTACAGAAATTACTTCCCAATACGGAAGGGAAATCTGGAATCACATCTGGTTACTGGAGAAGTTAAGCAAACTGTCCTAATGATGGATCCTGTTTTAGATTCGAAACATCGATATACAATTATGAATACTGTGGTTTTTCTAATTCCTTCTAAAACTTATTCTTTCTTTATATGTCCTATGTCTAATCAATATTTCGGGGTTATCCACACCATTAAAAATTTCAAAAAAAGGATTACCTCTAGTATGTGTCCTCCTAGAAGCCAGTATTTCTTTCCTAAAATTTTTCTTGAAATCAACGTGGAGTCATTAGGGAAAATGTAAAACCAATCAAAATTGCGCAAGAACCTTTGCTTTCCCACATAAATTTGTTTTCTTGAAAGATCCTTGTCGCTCTCCCCATGAAGATTTGAACTCTTGTCCCGAGCAACAGTGTCAATTTGTTAGCACTCAAAATGAACCCTCGGTTGTAAAAGGGTAAATCTCAAGGTAACAACAAAACCAATATTTAGGAAATAAAGTTGTCTTATTTCTCTCCAAAGAGGGATCTATCAATCATTGTTTTCACAAGGCAAAATATATGAACAAGAAATAAATTTAAGATTTCTTTTCGTTGAAACAAGGAAAGTACACATGGGGCATGGAGTCAAAAATGATTATAACAATCACAATGCTATTGCATAAAATTTTAACAAAGGAAAGGTAGCAATCTCATTACAGTCAAAATGCATTGGTCTGGTGATTATAAAATAAATGAAGAGAAATCCATTGATGTGGGAATCTAGCTAGGATGAATCTAACATAAACTTTAGATGAACAGGTTTTGTGAATGTTTGAAATCAATAGGTAGAGCATATGATTACAAATTATGTACTATTAAAAACTCATTTCAAACATGAAAGGGAAAACATTATGGAAGTATATAACAGGAAAAACATTCACATGAGGAATTAAAGTACAAACTGCAACAAAGAAAACACAAGAATATTTGTAAAAGGCCAGCTTCGACTCTGTCATTTTACTAAAAGATAGATCTCAAAATACAATGCTGAATTCTCATGGGTTCCAACCCTTTCTTCATTACAAAAACTGGTTCTTATACAAAATTTCTCCATCAGATGAATAACTAACTTCTAAAGATAGGCAATTAATGTCTTTTACATATGTCATCTATATTTATTAACTAATAAGTACTTTTGAAAAATAAACGAAACTCCTAGTTAACTAGACTTCAAAAATAATCTTCGACAATATTCCATAATCTTAATTCATGTATCTTGTATTTGGATCTTCCATACTTTTCGACCAATTTCCACTGATCAACAGATGGCAAGTCTGGGTTTGCTATTTCATTTTCCAGCACTCTTAATTCCACATGATCTGTATATGAAAAATATGGCTAGCATGCACACGTGGCTCTAAAGGAAAATATCAGTTCAAAATCATCTGCTAACTTATCCACTGTCACCTTTCCTAACAGTGATTTCTGCATATCTTCAAAATTTATATGATCTATCCTTCATTCGTTCAAACAATCATAATATTCTTTCTTGGAAAACATTCCTCCCTTTTCTTCCAAAAGAAAGGTAAACCTTTTTTGCATAATGGGGAAAATTATCCAGTAAACAATTTAATATCATGGTTCATAATGCCAATTTTTGCTTCCACAGTGAGCAAATACTGATGTTTACTTACGAATTTCCTTTCCCAAGTGATAATGGAAATTCTGTCTTTGATGTTTTCCACTTTCAATTCATCCTCTGTCAAACCATTCAATAAGTGAATAGTGTTGTTAGCAATTTCTATGGGATTTTTACTCAACCTTTCTTTCACTAATGTTACACTCTACTTAGCAGCTTGCATTACAATTTATTTTTCCAAAATATAGTCTAGGTAAGGCCTCAATTTGGTTGCTTCAGCTATAGGAACATCCCAAATAATGTTCTTGGCTCCCTGTGCAGGTAACTGTCATGTCACCTATTTCATAAGCTTGCCATTTTTATCTAACAGGTCTTTACACTTTCTTTCCCATGTTTTCCTCTCTTCTTCTCTTTTCAAGGCCAAACTCTCGACATTCTTATTTTGGTTCTTCAATCCAATTATCTCTAAATTTCTTAGGCTAACCTAAGACATGGCTTGTACAATAGACTATGTATTAACTTGCAAAGGATGTGAAATAATTTGCAATTCAGGATCCTTACCTTTTTCATTTAGTTCCTTCTCTAGTTTTGCTTGTTTCTTTTTCAAATCTTTTTCATTTTCAACCAAAATACTCATATCTCTTTCCCACAGTTTCTTTTCTTCAGCAAATTTCAATATCTTGTATTTACAATCATTTGATTCAGCATTAAGATCCTCTTTTTCTTTCTCCAACTCAGTACGATATGTAGCTTGCATAAGTTAGGTAGCTGGAATTTTTAATTTCGTTTTGGTGAGTTAAATAGTACTCTCTTTTTCATTTAGCATCTTCTGAGTAGTTGCTCCCTTGTCATCTTCATTATCAACAATTAGTATATCTCCTTGAAGTTTCTTTATTTGTTGTTGATGTGCTTTTTTTTCAAACCTCTCTTGCCTCACCTGGTTCTCTACTTTACTTTTATCCAATTGTAGTATGGATACCTTCAAAGTGGCCTTGATTAGGTCACTATATATTACCTCCTGTGGCTAGGGTTTTACCCCTAGCTTGTGCGAATGAGCACCTACTAAGGAGAATTGACTCCTTAGTAGCAGTTTAGTAAAAAGTAAATGCAAAATGTTAAACAGAAAAACGAACTACTCTAAATATATGCAAGAAACAAAACAACAAAATGTAAAGAATGGTTTTTATATTGATATTACCTCCGGTGTGAAGGTTGGTGAAGCTCTTTGCAGTGATCCAAGACGATTGCTCCAAGCTCCAGCCTACTCCTTCTCCTTCTCCGATGGTGGGAATGGGCCAAAAGGGGCTCTTAATGGTGAAAGTAGCTCGGGGGTGAGCTAGGGTTTCCAGAGCTGTTTTCGCAGAGTAAGGATGCTTATGATTGTGGATGTGAAATAAGGGGTCTCCATCACCTATTTATAGTTTTTCAGTGGTGGAGTGCTGGCCCATGGTTTTGGAAACCATATGGTTTAGGGCAGTTGTTTAGGGTTTTTTCCTCCTTTTCCTCATTATTTTATATTTTTCTTCCCTTTTAGGGGATTTTTGCTATTTTTGGAGGAATTTTGGATATTTTTGGAGGAAAATGCCTTTTGGAGGCTTTTTAGATGGTTTTATGGCCTTTTGGAGGCATTTTAGGCCTTTTGGAGGCTTTTTAGTGGGATTTTCAGGGTTTTTAAGGGAAATATGGTAGGAAAATGGACAAATGAGCCATGTAATGGGGTAGATGAGGTAGTGAACACTTTTTGGGTGTTAACAGATTGCCCCCTGATGTGCGAGGGTAGGAGCTCATCGTATGGCCGATGGACATCATAAGTCATAAATGGTTTTCCTGGGGTGTGGAGAAGAGAAGAAACAAATTGAAGCCTGGAACAACAATCCCGAGCCAACTGCAAGAACTAAAAGTACATAACCTCAATAATGGATGAGGAATCATCTGATCATATGGACAAGGTGGGAATTCCCATGCTCGTATCAGGATATAACATGATAATAACAATGAGGTCCAAAAAGAGGGACCTGTCATATACATGACCTCAAATACTGAATGAGGAAGAATCTCAATATATGGACGAGGCGGGCATACCCATGCTCGTATCAAGATACATAAACATAACTGTGAGGCCCAAAAAGGGGGACCTGTATGATACATAAAAAACCACTGTGTATATCATAAGAGTCTAGAAGGGACTCAGATCTGGGACATATTGCTGGGCTAATCATGTCTGAGTTGAAAAATTGATGCACTGGACTGACAGCATTGCTACTGAATGTGGTACCAAAGGAACTGATGAGCTGCTGGATCAGAGTGACAAGGGTCATACTCGCAATGGTACACTGAACTGGAATTGAACTAGGTACTCAAGGAAGCATTGAACTGGATGGCTTCCAAATACAATCACCAACGCATCCCGGACATCCACGGGAACATATAACTTGGTGTTTCGAAGTGACTCACCAATGTGCTAGAGTCGGGGGAAATCCGGGGTCTTCGACAAATAATGGAAGGGATATAAATCCTGCGCGATTCTCAATGATGTGATCAAGGTGCTGAAGTCGAGCATGTGAGAAACAACCATGCGGAGAGGCAATGATGACTCCTCCCAAAATGGTCCATAGGCACTCACCACAGATGGTGATGGGTCCAAGGCGCGGGGGCCTCTGGGTCTATCCTCTGGAATAGAGGGGTTGTCGTCAACAGAGGGAGACCTGCAACTATCAAGGCAATGATGTGTCCTTGACAGGAGCGCGAGGTGGAAAACCGAAATGTGATAGTACTGATGGCAGGATTGAGAAACTGGGGGGAATAACTGGGCAAGTAGAGTGGGTGGACTCAAACTTCCTTTGTTCAGAGTAAGATGGAGGGGATGATCGGGAAGCATATGAAATTGACTGGTGGTAAGGGGATCATAGCTGTATTGGATCTGGGAGGGTGACTAGGCTAAGGGAGACTCAAGCTGTGGTAAAATGGCAGGAGACTGCAGAATACACTGAACAAAGGTGACCTAATTGGGGGTGCTGCCGAGAGGATCTATCATAGCGCCAAGAGGCATGGGGGAACTTCTTCATGGGTTAGGGAACTAGAAGAAGTGTGTATATAAAATGGTACTATCGTGTGGATTTATACGAGCCCAGGACAGTTCATGCTCATGGTTGCGTTCAATTTTAAGGAGTCTGAAAGCAATAAGAAGACTCAGAAGTAATGGTACTGTCGTGTGGATTTTACGAGCCCAGGACAGTTCATGCTCGTGGTTGCTTTCAATTTTAAGGAGTCTGAAAGAAAATAAGAAGACTCTGAAGTAATTGTACTGTCGTGTGGATTTTATGAGCCCAGGACTGTTCATGCTCGTGGTTGCTTTCAATTTTAAGGAGTCTGAAAGCAAATAAGAAGACTTTGAAGTAATGGTACTGTCGTGTGGATTTTACGAGCCCAGGACAGTTCATGCTCGTGGTTGCTTTCAATTTTAAGGAGTCTGAAAGCAAATAAGAAGACTATGAAGTGATGGAATGGTACTGTCGTGTGGATTTTACGAGCCCAGGACAGTTCATACTCGTGGTTGCTTTCAATTTTAAGGAGTCTGAAAGCAAATAAGAAGACTCTGAAATAAGGAAAGGCCAGGCAAGGAGGAAGTGTTCAATCAAGGAACATTTATGATGACCAGGAATGAGGGTGGGGGGGAACACTGGTGGGCCTCCTTGCGGGGTGAATGAATGGTGGAAAAATAATGGAACATTTGCAGTATGACAGGAGTGGATGGCTCATGTAAAAATTGTGGAACAATCGGATGGCGGCCGATGTGGAACGTAAATCGAGGCAGCAAGGTGTCAGGACACAATGTTGAAATTGTACCAAGTGAGAGCGAGAAATGATCTCAAGCATCATCACGAGCTCGGAAAAATGAAACCGACGATGTAAAAAGTGTGTAAAACGGAGAACAGCCAAAGTGGCATGTAAATCAAGGTGACTAGCGATGTCTAAAGAATGGGTAAAAATAATGCAACGAGGTGACCATTGTGACGGTCTCGTCGTGCTGATTCCAATGGTGGAAATGGTTCGAAAAACGGACTCCGTATGGGTTCAGAATAGCCGAAACAAGAAAAAGGTCAATGGACTATAAATAGTAAGTGGGCCCAACATGACAAGTGTCATTTGTACTATTTGACTTTGACTAGTGATCAGAGTGGACCAGAGCTGAGGTGGCATTTCTGGATGATCCAACTGGCCGATTTCAGATTCGGGAGATACAGGTATTCCATCAAACTCATACCAGCTTTGTCATTGGGTTCAGGGGGTGGGTAGTGTGTCCCAGGGTACTCTTTGTACGGTCCACGTGGGGTGGACCGCGGGTTTTCGGGTCGAAACCGCGGTCAAGGACCGCGGGTTTAGGCTCGACAGCAGTGGTTAGGGACCGCGACTATAGACTCGACAGCTGTGGTCAAGGACCACGGGTTTAGGCTCGACAGAAATGGTTAGGGACCGCGACTATAGACTCGATAGCTGCGGTCAGAAACAGTGGGTTTAGGCCTGATAGCCGCGGTTAGGAACCGCGACTGTAGGCCTAACAGTCGCAGTTGGAAACCGCGACAGGGAACCCTAAAGCCGCGGTTTTGGACCGAGCTATTCGGGTTTTTGGTTGGGCGAAGGGTGATTACTATTTGTTTGACATGAGTCTGATGAGTCTACTTTGTGTGATTGACAGGATGCCGCAGGTGCTATGGAGAGAGCGGGAGATACCTGATGAGATTATGGCCATCATCCAAGAGGACCGCTGGGTACGATCGATGCTGGGGCTATTTGGACTGCTAAAGTTCACTCAAGTGCCCATGATGTGGTCAACAGCATTGCTGCTGAACCAATTGATTAGTTTCTGGGAGCCGGACACACAGGCTTTCAGAGTGCAGGGTGAGAGGGTGGACCTCACCCTGACCGATGTATACTTCTTGATGGGGTTGCCCTACCTGGGTAGGGTCGCAGACACACAGCCGCGGGTATCCGTGGATATAGACATGGATGACATGCTGGAGCGGTTCTGTGGTCCAGAGGCTCGGGTGCAAAGGAATGCACTTCTGGTGAGAGATCTACAGGAGCCAGCAATGCGGGCCATGGCAGCATGCGTGGTGGGTGTCTTGGGATCCCAGTCACCAGAGAAGGTGTCTGCGGGTCAGATGCAGGTAGTGGAGCGCGTACTGGCAAGTGTTTATTATGTGTGGGGCCAGATGTTCCTGACCTGCGTGCAGTGGCAGCTGACAGTAGTGAAGGAATCTGGCAAGGGGTTTTGCTATGGTTCCTTTTTATGCGCATTTTTTATGGAGAGGGTACCTACACTGCGGCCGAGGGTGCCGATCAGAGCAGGAGGCTTGAGGGAGCCGCAGATGGTGCGGTGGGGCGAGATGATGCGTCGCCGTGGTGGTGGCGATGTGGGTAGGTAATTCACATAGGATTTGTACTTGCAGTGGCTCCAGCTACCATTGACGCTTGATGATTATCCATATAGAGATATGGATTACACTGGAAACCCAGAGGCACTACGGCCGCCGAGACAGCCATGGGGAACAGATGGTATGTATGGTTTGATTGCATTGTCAAGTTTTATATATGATAGTTGATTGATGCATTATTACTTACAAATGTGTGATCTGCAGATGTGGGCCCGAGGCCGCCGCCAGGGCATGTGGCATGGAGGGGGATTATGGCCGTTCCAGCTCTGCCCGGGCAGGGGGAGGTGCGTCGCCGAGATGCGGAGGGGACGCTCAAGTCTGTACGATCCCTACTCAACCGTTTGCTGGTGGGGGTGACTGATGAGGGGTGGCAGGACATCGATCTGAACGTGATTCAGGATTGCATGAGGGCACCCCGGGATTTCAGATCGATAGCGATCCGGGTGGCTATCTTGGTGGATAGGGTGCGGGCACAGGAGCCCGTAGGGGATGAGGATTTACCGGAGGAGGAACGAGGGGAGGAGTCAGAGGTAGTGGATACCGGCAGTGACGCTGGGTACGACTCTAGTTAGGGAGTGCAAGGGACTCCCCCCGAGTTTTGTAGCTACGGCGTGTATTTTATGAGCTGTAGGGATGTACAGGCATTTTTTGTATAGCTGAGTACAGGGGTACTTAGGGCATGCATAGCACCATGACATGTATTTTTTTGTTGATATATATATATATATATATATATATATATATGCACATGGATGCACCTTTTTGTGATGTTGTCATAGTGGTACGCACGTGGATGCGCTTTATGATGTGGTATATGTTTGTAGTGCACGTGGATGCAAGTAGTCTAGGATGTTGGGCACGTGGATGCCCCTTGTGTATTTTATGTGATGCGACATATGTATGATTAGGCACATGGATGCCCCTATGGATACAAATGTGGTTTTATGGTTTTATGTATATGGATGTAAATGTTGATGCAATGCAATCTTTTTGGGTTTTTAGATATTTTGATGAGATGCTATGCAGGATGGAGGTGTTACATGGTTTGATTGATATGCCAATCTAGGATGTTATTTACCATTTGATCTGCGACACTATTGTAAGCTCTTGGGACATGTGTGAATGTGATGGATTCAAAGTGTCGGCAGAGTTGTTTTGTACGTAGGAATTTTCTAAATAGTCAAGGATCACGCACCTAGTAGCAGTTGTTGAGCTGGGAGACAAGTAGCTGGGAGTCCAGAAACACATGAAGGTGACATATGCCCATCTGGAGGGCAGCAGTCTGGAGATCGGTCACAGCATCATGCTCCGCCTGGTTATTGGTAGTGGCGCCTATACATATTCCGTCAAGGTGAATCAGTTCGTTGGAAGGGGAATATAAGACCCATGCTACAGAAGCCAGGTTGGGAGACCAGCGGCTTGCGCCATCAGCAAAGCCAGTGTAACGAGGTGGAAGATGGTCCATCTGTGGGCATGCAAAAGTAACGATGAATGTAAGATTTTGGTAAAGAAGGTGAAAAACAAAAAAAGAGAGAAAACTGTACAATGCAGACCAATGAGGTCGCGGTTTTAGTTATGGGTAAAAACATTTAAGATACAACCCATTGCAGGGGTTACGTAAAGGGTGGCCTTCAGAATCGGCTAAAATGTATGCCTCCTTGCCGAGGCAAGTTTGCACAATGTAAGGGCCTTGCCACATGGATTCAAACTTTCATTTACCGGTTTTGTCATGGGCTTGGTCATAGGTGAGGATGAGGTCCCCTTCGTGGAAAGTTCGAGGGTGGACATGTTTGTCATAACCGGCTTTGGAGCGGTTTTTGGCCGCTTCGATGTGCTGGAGAGTGGCACGACGATCTTCATCTGCTTGTTCAAGGGATAGCAGACGTTGCTCAAGGGAGGAGGTATCGGGGAGAAGCTCAACGGTGATATGTAAGGCAGGTATCTGACACTCGATGGGGAGGACAGAATCTACACCGTGAACTAAATGAAACGGGGTAAAACCAGTGGCGGTCTTGGTGGAGGTACGGTAAGCCCATAAGGCAGGGAAAAGCATATGGTGCCAATTGGACTTATGCCGGTCAACAGTGTGTTGGAGTATAGTTTTTAGGATTTTCTTAACAGCTTCTACTTGACCGTTCCCTTGAGGGTAGTAAGCAGAGGAAAATTGGTGTTCAAACTTGAGGAGGGTGGATAACTTGCGCCACACAAAATATTCAAAGTGTGATCCATGGTCTGAGACCAACTGTTTAGGGACCCCAAATCGAGTGATAACATGGTTAAAAAAGAAACGGGCAGCAGTGTCAGCGGTACAGTTGAAGGTGGGCATGGCTTCCACCCATTTGGTGAAGTAATCGACGGCGACAATGATGTACTTATGTCCGTTTGCAGATGGGGGTCTACACTCCATGAAGTCGATGGCCCACTTACAAAAGGGACCAACTGTGACGACTGGGTGTAATGGAGCAGGTGGTGTCCGGGCCTTGGGGAAAAAAGTTGGCAATTATGGAAATGCTTGACCGCAGTGATGCAGTCAGTGAAAAGTGTGGGCTAGAAGTATCTAGCGCGGACGGCCTTTTGGGCAGTGGCCATCCCTGAGAAATGGCTGCCGCAGGCACCGCGATGACAATCATTAAGGACGTGTTCAGCTTCCTCATGTGTAAGGCAGCGACGAAGAATTGTGTCGACCCCTCGCCAGTAAAGAAGATCTCCTATGAGGAGGTAGCGAGAGGCCTGGTGACGGATACGACGACGTTCATTACGAGTGACTGGGGGACAGAACTTCTGCGTGCGTAGGTATAACAAGATATCACCGTACCATGGGTCATCAGACGAGATAGTGAACAAGTGATTATCAAGTAACTCATTGGAGATAGGTGGGGCTGGGAGAAAGGAAGGGAGATCAGTGATGAGCTGGGCAAGTGCAAGGGCTTTAGTGCTCTTAGGTGTTCGAAATGTGAGGTCATATTCTTGGAGGATAATGACCCACTTAGCCACACGACCTTACAGGAGCCACCGGTTTAGGAGATATACCATGGGGTTAGAGTCGGCGACGACTGTGGTATGACTAAGTAAAATGTAGTGTCGCAATTTTTGGACGGAAAAGACCACTGCTAGGGCTAATCTCTCCTCATATGGGTAACGTATGGGTGGCCCGGACAAGGTCTGGCTGACGTAGTAAATGACATGCTCTTGGTGTGAGGTGTCTTCTTGAACCAAGACTCCGAACACAGCATGCTCAGATGCCAAGACGTAAAGGATGAAGTCCTGAGAGAAATCTGGGGGGGAGATCAAGGGGGCTTGTGTGAGAGCTTTCTTGAGGGCTTCGAATGCAGCTTCTACTTGCTCGTCCCAGACAAAGGGTACATTGGTATGGAGTAGGTGCAAGAAACCGTGAACGGTTGTGGCGTAATCAGGAATGAAGCGCCGAAGAAAATTGGATCGCCCTTGCAGACTTTGGAGTTGCCGGAGCGTTCGAGGAGAGGGAAACTCTAAGATGGCTTGGACTTTCATGGGATCAACAGTAATTCCTTTCTGGGAAACAATGAAACCCAACAATCGACCTGCTAGAACGCAAAAGACACACTTGTGTGGGTTCAAGCGGATCTGATATTTGCGACAACACAAAAAAACTTGCCGAAGGTCGTTAAGGTGGTCTGATCATTTTCGGGAACGAGCTGTAAGGTCATCGAGGTAGACGAGCAGGATGTGGATCAAATCATGAAAGCAATAGGTCATGGCCCGCTGGAATGTGGCACCCGCATTTTTTAGGCCAAAAGGCATGACGCGATAGGAAAAGGTGCCCCATGGGGTAGTAAAGGCAGTTTTGTACTGGTCTTCCTTTCGGATTTGGATCTGATTGTATCCGAAAAAACCGTCCATGAACAAGAGGACTTCATGCCCCGCACACGCATCGATGAGATGGTCAATAAATGGCATGGGGAAATTGTCTTTGGGACAGGCGCGGTTTAAATCTCGGAAGTCAGTGCATACTCTAATGGTGCCTTTTTTTTTGTTAACGAGAACCGGGTTTGAAACCCAGGTGGTATAGGCAATGGGATAAATGAATCCTGCCGTACGGAGTTTCTCAATCTCTGCTTTGACAACTGGGAGTTTTGAGGGATGAATGGGACGCTATTTCTGACGAACGGGGGGTACATCAGGCCACGTGTCAATGTGGTGTTCTATAATGGCAGGGTCAAGATCGGGCATTTCAGTATAGGACCAGGCAAAGACATCACGGAATTCTCTGAAGAGTTTTTTGTATTCCTCAAGCTCTTGTTCACTGCAAGAGGCTCCTAAAGTGATGAGTTCGGGGGTGCTTCCTAGGGCAGCGATATCAATTTGGATGACAGGTGAGATGTTGGCCATGTTACCCTCTTCGAAGGCGTCGGGAGCAGGAATAGGGTCCTTGAACCAGTTGACTTTGGGGGGAAGGAATTCTTTGGATTCAACTACAAACTGGGTAGCGGTGTTAGAGGAGGATTCATCTGGGAGGAAGTATGAACGATGGTGCATGTCATCCCAGGGATACTCCGGGGCAGTGAGAGCCTCAAGAATCTCTTCGTCAGTACGAAAAGTTTGTGTCATCAAATCGGTTGACGAGGGAGTAGGGGCAGAAGAGATCATATAAATGGTATTAATCTCTTCGAAAGGGGGAGAGACCGGGGGGAGGATCTCCTCACTGGTGGGTGGTGCCGTCTCAAGATCTGGATTGTTCATCTCATAGAGAGCTACTCTGTAATCGGGGAGATCAGGATAGTGATTTGGATAATGCCTGTAAACACCGCATATGGCACAGGGGTGGTTAGTGCGCAGGGATTTGTCGCAAGGCTTAGGGGTTGACTCTAGTTGGACAACCGGTATACTGGGGTCGTGATCAAGCGTTTGCATGTGTTCCTATAATGCTGGTAACTGAGGACATTGGTGAGTCGCATGGCCCAACTCATCGCACAGTGAGAATTTAGGAGGAGCATGAAACACAGGGGGTTTTTGACTGTCTTGGGAGGTGGGACAGCAGAGTAAGGTTGGGGGCCTCTGCCCCCAGTGGGTTTGGTAAGAGGAGGGGGGGGGGTTCGTGGAGGACGACGGGGTAGCGACACCAGGAGGTGGTTGACTAGTAGTGACAATGGGTTGCACCGGTTGCAGGACAACATCTGGTGTCGGTGGGGGAACAGGAGGCGAAAGATACCAAACGGGTAATCCTAAGGTTAAACCAGGGAGGCTGAGGGTAGCCATGACCGGGGCGCTAACTACTCCTGATGGAGGGAAGAGGAAAGGAATGGTATGGATGGGGGTAGCACCAATGTGGCTAGGTACCAGAGGGGGTTTAGGCAACAAGGAAGGTTGATTAGTAGGAGTTCGCATATTATGGGACAGGGTGCATAGGTCAGACACGTCAGTGGTGGGTGACGGGGGTGGAATAGATTGGAAGGTCGAAGTCATGGGCGCATCTGAGTAAACTCCAGGCCCCATAGAGGAAACAACGGAAGTGGTGGCACTCGAAACAGGTTGTTCAACCATGGGGAGAACATTTTCGGGTGCCGCGGGGGCACTGGGATCATGGTAGGTGAGTTGGTCAACCTTGACCATGCATCCCTCATGAGGGAACATCATGGTACGAAAAACAGAAGAAGAAACCGCCCGCATGGCATA
Organism: Pseudotsuga menziesii; assembly: GCA_001517045.1. Lineage (NCBI taxonomy): Eukaryota > Viridiplantae > Streptophyta > Pinopsida > Pinales > Pinaceae > Pseudotsuga > Pseudotsuga menziesii. The sequence goes on along the minus strand of LPNX010818411.1, from coordinate 702,957 downwards.
CATGTAGCTACGGCCAAGTAAAAGGTTATAATCAAGCTGTGCATTAATAACCTCGATGTTGATGAGAACAGTTTTTCCAGCCAGCTGGACGGGGATGTTAGTTAAGAGGCCTTGTGGTTGAGCCGAACGACCGTCATAGGCTCGCAACGCAGTAGAGGACTCATGGAGAGTGGGGGATTCCATTTTCTACCATATGGAAGTGGACATGACACATGTAGAGGCACCTTCATCAATAATGCATCGATGGATGACAAAATTCCGAATGGAAATGGAAACTTGGAATGCTAAAGTGGAAGGCATGCAGGGTTCAGATTGGTCCAAATCAAACGCCATTACATTCAAATCATTTGGATCGATAGCCCCAATGGCTGAGAGTAAAGTCTTGCGCTGCGAAGGGTAGTTTTTTAACACTTCTAACACAGACATGGCTACGGGAGAATGGGCTAAGTCATCAACAATGTTGTAGTTTGACGCAGCCCGCGCATTGGGGTTATTGTTGATACGGCGAAGCGGGAAACGAGGTGCTTTGGGAGCACCATCTATTGGAGGTGGAGATATACGTAACGCCTGATCAGTGGGATGAGCGTTAGTGGGTTTATCAGTGGGAGGGGCTTCAGAGGTGGAGCCATATTGGTTCCGTCGGGTCTGGAGGTTGACTTCATCGAAGGACATCGTCAACATGTGGTGGGTACCTGAGTTAGACATGGGTTGATCAAGAGCAGCGTAAGTAATTTGTTGTTGGGTTGGTGCGTTGGCTTGAGGGGGAGCCAATGGTTGGGTGTTCACTATGCCTTGGGTTGGTAAGGGGTTTTGCAGCACCAAAGGTGGCTGCTGAGGTTGTGGGGGGTTGGGTAGTGCTTGAGGAGCCTCCTGCCCTTAGCGGAGGGCATCTTCAGCCCAAAGTTGCTGAACTCGCTCCATGTGTGGGCAAAAATGCGTGTAGTGGCCATAGACCCCGCAAATAGAACAGGGATGGTTTGTTCACAAATTGGGGTTTTTGGCCTGCTTGGGTGGGCGATCAAGGTTCTGGTTAGCAGAGGCCACATTATTATGATCGGGGGGATTAGGTAGTTGACCAGCTTGGTCTGCAGGTTGGTTATTTCCATTATTTCAGCCCCTGCTTCGGTTTTGTTGGCCCTGGTTGTGTTGGTTGTTCTAGTTTTGTGGCAGGTTTTGTTGGGTGTAAACTTGCCCTTGGGTAGCAGGTGGATTTTTAGGTTGCGCAGGTGTAGGAGCAGGCTATGGTGGATGATATGTAGGTGGAGGCTGCGCAAGTGCAGCAACTTGAGCGGGTTGCTGATAGGACTGCGGAGCAGGTTGTGGGTTTGCCGCAGGGGCGGCCTGTGGCGGGTAATAAGCGGGTTGGGCTTGTGAAGGCGCAGGAGCTGGTGCAGCCTGCTGGTGGTAGTAGGGCTGAGGTGAGACCGGGGGGGCGTAAGCGAGAGTTGCTTGACCGAAACACTGAGGTGGACATGAGGGTCCATGAGAATGGTGGTGTGCCATGGGAGCATACGAGTTGGTTATTCTAGACTGGGAGGTAGCCTACGAAAGGTCAGGGCCCGGGGTAGGACGTGCTATGGAAAATGGTTGAGGATACGAAGAGACACGGCCAATGATGCCATCGGCAGCGTGGGATTCCCCTGGCACATCGTGCTAGGAAGACTCGCCGTGAGGGGCGTCAGGTATAATGGTATAGAGATACCTCGACTGGGCGTAAATGAGGTCGAATTGTTGGGCCTTAAGGATGGCCTCTTCTTCAGACTGGGGTCTTTCGGATGCCACATCCTTAGCTATAACAGGAAGAAGGGATTTGAGAAACCAATCCAGGAAGATACGGTCGTCTAATTTGATCTTGCATAAGCTACGGCGTCGACGCCACTCATGAATGTGGTCCATGATGTGGGTAGCCATGTTTTGTCTGCATGATAGGAGGATCTCAATGCCTGCATCATAGCGGACAGGTAACTGGAAGAACTGTAGGAAGGTTGAGGCAAGGGAAGCAAAGGTCTTATGGGTTCCGTGGGGTTGCTCGATATACCACTTGGCTGCAGAGCCAATGAAGGTGCGCTGTAAGAGACGGAGGCGAATAGAGTCGTCCACTATGGAGTTGGAGGAACACCATAGATGAAAGGACATGATGTGGTTTTGTGGGTCCTCACCTGCCTTGCCCTTGAACTTAGGGATGTCAGAGAGGAGCTTGGTGGGCATGTGAGGCCACACAGGGTCGTGTCGGATAGGGTCGTTGTTCAATCTGGCTAGGTCAGGCAGGTTGAGGCTAGCCATGAATGGAAAACTAGAAGAAGGATGTGACACAGTAGCGGGTTGGGCCAAGTTGGGGCCAATGCCCCCAAGTGGAGGGGTAGTGTTAGGGAGGTTGCCCCCAAGTGGGGGAACTAAGGTGGTATAGGAGGGTCTTGCACTACCATGGGTAGTGTGAGCCACTGATGGAGTGGGAATAGGTATTCCCAGTGCGGGATTAGGTGCCGTGAGAGGAAGGGTAGATGGAGGCCCTGTGGAGAGCATACCCACAGCGGGTGTGGGCACTGGTGTAGTGGTGGATGTGCCACCAATAGTACCTACCATGAAGGGAGTGGAAGTCACTCTAGCCATGGGGCTAGTAGGGGCAGTGTAAATGGGGTTCTCAGACTCGGGCTCAGAATCGGAAGTAAAATAAGGGGCGTCAATATCTGGTGACGGAGTCCTATGCCGCTGATGAGTGGAGTCAAGTGAGGATGACCTGTGTCGATGACGGGTGGTGTCAAGTGAACCGTGCTGTGGGGGTTCACCCCTGAGGCACCGAGAATGTCTCGGGGACTCAATGGTGATAGATGGTGTCAAATCTCTGTGGGTTGACGTGAGTAAAAAACAGCTCAAAAACCCTAATGCAACCGAGTGTGCAGAAGGAGAGCTCAAAAAATAGGGCACTCAGGCCAACAACCAACTCAAAACACCCAATGTAACAGCTGTGCTACAATAGGTGGAGTGTCAACAGAAATGGTCAGAATACCAAAAAGCAGCAGGTTTCCTAAAAATAAAAAATGGTGGACCCACTAGAACAAAAGGAGGTAAAGGAGCATGCAAACACTTAACTAAAAGTATTCTGACTCAACTAGACATATCCTCTGCAAGGTGATGAAATCCAAGTCAGACAATATGAATAGGAAATCCAAGTGGCTAAGATATCCCCCTACCGGGAGGGACACCGGGTAGTCAATCCTAGAAGAATGGAAACTAAGATACCCCATTCATGACACGTCCAGAAAGGTGGATCTGTCGTTTGGTCCTTTTACCGCAATACCCCTGTACAGGGATATCCCGAGAACTATGAAAGGTAGCCCTTCAGTTACTCAATGGAGTGCGGTATTCCACTCAGGCCTCCGGAACCAGTCTCGTGACTTCAACCCTCCTAAGGGAGATGGCCTCTGGTAAAATGGTTGTGACCATGCCAAAAAGTACTAGGGGATTTTGGTTCCCTAATTGGACAACAGCTATGTCTCAAGTGTAAGTAACTGAGGGGTGTTATTGGAAGCCTATCCCCCCGATCCTACCTAACTACAAAGATTCTTTTGTGTTCCCCAAGTGGGGTTAGAATATTGGTTGAGTTAAGTAGTTTTTTAAGGCTCGCTTGAATTAGGTGACAGAGTGTGTGCTCGTGAGGTGATGAACCCGAAATAGAAGTGCCACACAAAGGGGCAATCTTCTAACAATAATATTGAATCCACAAATTTAACATGCAAAATTTTCTGAATTAAAATGCTGAAATTTCAAAAAAATTTGTAAAATGGAACAGAAATGATGTTGCAGAACAGAAAAGGCTATAAGGAAGTAGGGCTGTAGGTGGAATAGATGGCTGTGCAGATGCAGAAAATATTGCAGCAAAGGGGCTGGGTTCAAAACAGGACCGCGGGTCTGTGGTGAAATCGGGCGGTCAGACCGTGGGTTTGAGGGAAACAGGAGCGAATAGGTCGCAGCTTTTTGGCCGACAGAAATAGTCGGACCACAAAAAAATGGCAGACAGACGTGGTCGGGTCGTAGCTAAGGGGATGAAATTCGTACTTGGGTCACAGCAAATGGATGGAAAGTCGTGGTCGGGATGCGGGAAAATGGCCGACAGGCGCAGCCAGATCGCAGCAAACAGGCTGAATAGCCGCGGTCGGATCGCAGGTAACAGACTTGAATCCACCAGCAGGGCACCGGAGACGGTATGATAGCCGTGGTCGGGTCGCAGGTAAAGGCCTGAAAGACGCGTGCGGGACACGACTGTAGAGGGAACAAATGCAGTTTACGGCAGCCGAAAGGGACAGCCGAAAGGAAAAAGATAAATACTTTTTTAAACCGAAAACAGAGATTCAAAAGAAAAATAGTGGAGTCGCCAAAACTGTGGCTAGGGTTTTACCCCTAGCTTGTGCGAATGAGCACCTACTAAGGAGAAGTGACTCCTTAGTAGCAGTTTAGTAAAAAGTAAATGCAAAATGTTAAACAAAAAAATGAACTACTCTAAATATATGCAAGAAACAAAACAACAAAATGTAAAGAATGGTTTTTATATTGATATTACCTCCGGTGTGAAGGTTGGTGAAGCTCTTTGCAGTGATCCAAGACGGTTGCTCCAAGCTCCAGCCTGCTCCTTCTCCTTCTTCGATGGTGGAAATGGGCCAAAAGGGGCTCTGAATGGTGAAAGTAGCTCAAGGGTGAGCTAGGGTTTCCAGAGCTGTTTTGGCAGAGTAAGGATGCTTATGATTGTGGATGTGAAATAAGGGGTCTCCATCACCTATTTATAGTTTTTCAGTGGTGGAGTGCTGGCCCATGGTTTTGGAAACCATATGGTTTAGGGCAGCTGTTTAGGGTTTTTTCCTCCTTTTCCTCATTATTTTATATTTTTCTTCCCTTTTAGGTGATTTTTGCTATTTTTGGAGGAATTTTGGATATTTTTGGAGGAAAATGCCTTTTGGAGGCTTTTTAGTGGGATTTTCAGGGTTTTTAAGGGAAATATGGTAGGAAAATGGACAAATGAGCCATGTAATGGGGTAGATGAGGTAGTGAACACTTTTTGGGTGTTAACACCTCCCCAACCTGTTTTTGAAAATGAATCATGTCAAGAGTTGGAATTTTTTCTAGATTCATCCTCATTTCAACAACTTTGAAATTAGTTTCTATTTCCAAGTTCAAGATGTTATGAGTGTGATCTATTACAGTCACCAAGGATACATCTTTACTGGATATTTTCCTAACATCTGCCACATCTTTTCCATATCTATACTTGTCAAACAGTTCAGCTCTGGTCTTGAACTAAGAAGTGGAGTCTTTAGGTGTCTCAGAGAAAGCATACTCCTTAACTTCAAAGGCATGTCCTTTAACTTTCATGTTATTTTTCTTTCCTTTTGAAATCTGCTACTTGTATTATCTACCCTTTTTGTTCAATCTTCTACTTTTTTGGTGTCTTAGAAGTGTCTTCTTCCTTTGTAACCATAGCATCAGAGAAGTCTCTCTTGTTAGTCCTCTCATAATAACTTGTTATGGGTGTAATCTTATTAGATGTTGGAACAATACTTGAAGGGTATGGTTGTGTATAAATGGTTTCCCTAATTGATGAAGTGGAACCTTGCTACATACCATCATCCATCTTTGTCTCGTGAGGATAATCCATCAAATTGGCACTCTCGACCATACCTTCAATTTCATGATGTTCAAAAGGTTTATTTTTTTCCACCTGTATTTTGATGGATATAATATCGTGGGAATCATGATTAACAGTTGCATCATTTTGAAATCTCATTTCCTTTAGTAGGTTCTCCACCACTGGCAAAGCATCCCTTCTCTTTATGATGAATGGGCCAAGTACCCATGGAAATTTAATCTTAGATGACTTCTTGATATTAATGAAGTGTTGATTCTCAACAACCAACTTCTGTCTAATCATATCTAAAGAAAATATTCTAGGACTTAAGAAGGCTGGCAAGACATATGGTGGATGGAAAAATCCATATATTCTTATTACAGTCCCTTCTTCCATCACAAATCAATCTCAAATTCTTTTCTCCAGGGAAAACTGTAATATTTCTTTCATCAGTGGTAGTACCCTGGGTATATTTTTTTTGAAGAATTTTTTATATACCTTAGAAATCAGAAAATTCATATATTTTCTCAACTTCTTGTTCATTTCATCAGTGAGAACCAACTCTAGGAATTGCAGGTTCTACATATTATAAAATAGAAACATATTCACCAAATAATATTGAAATATGAAAAACCTGGTACTACGGAAGTTTACTAACTGGGAGTGGATACTCTCATCTAGGAACTCATCAAATTTAATACAATAGGACTGACACAACTCACCAGACTGAATTTGACTGATACTCACTCTGAACAATAGACTCATCAAAGAATCAATAACATACTTAACAGTATCTAAACCTAGAAAAAGACTCATCATGGAGATGACATACTGGGTTTCATCAATAAACAAATTTGAACTAACAAGAAAGTATTGATTTTGCAAGGAGACATCTGGTTTGAAATAAGCACTGAAGAAAGCTTGTTATTGTTCTACAGTGGATTGTATGAATGTTTGGATTAAGCTTTCTTCACTAAAATCTTAAGAGAAGTGGGTAAAGGTAGCTGAAATAGAAAATGTATCTCGGACGATTAATGAATTGACAAGATGGAGAATTTTAGACTTAGCTATGTCCATAATCACCCTCTCGGAAGAGGAATAATTGCAAGCACACCAGTTGACAAATTATGGGAATTTTAGGGTTTCTTCAGTAGTGAAAAAGTGAAAATGAGAACAAAATACTCCATGGTAATCAGTCCCCTAGTCTTTGAGGACCTTTAACTTGTTTTCTAACAAATCTATTGAATTAACAACCAATATAGTGTTAAACACTTCACAGTATTTATCTTCAAATACTTCTTCTATTTTATGATATTCCAGTACTTGAGCCTTCATCCCTTCTACATTTTCCATGTTTAAATAGCCTTTGGTAAGATGAAAAATCTTACCTGTTTGCTTGAAAAGTGCACAAAGCTCTATCTAAGTTGGCTTCTTCTACACAATCGTGAGCTCTTGTTTTTCGATGCAAATAAAGCCAAATAAACCAAATCCACTTTTCTTTTATATTATTTTACTCTCTTATTTTCCATGCACCTTATTCAACCAAAATCATTCTTATCTATGGATGTATTACCTTTCATCCTAAGCCATTTATCTTGATCATCATTTACCCATGTATTTCTTACTCCTGCCATCTTACTCATCCTTATCTCTCTTATAATTCCCTCTAGCGGAGCTGAGCTCAACTGTAGATTTACATCTTATTTACTTGCCACCGTAGATCTCTTTATTATTTTAACACCACAAGTTCATCTCATAACTAAATTACATCTTGATTCAGCGGATTAAAATTTGACCCTTGATATCATCTTTAGCAAATATCCATCGTCAATCAAATTCCTCTTTTAATATTTCCCTAAACATTATCTCCATAACAAGTGTGCACCTTATCCTAGCGGAGTGGTTTTACACCATGGATCTAAAACTCTGTAGATATTATCCATTAATCCTTGATCCCATTTAATTGATTCCACTGAGACTCTCTTCAATTTATCTTGTCCATGTTGATTTAGTGGAATCAATCATGACCGTAGATCTTTATTTGATTAAGTACACACCATTGATTATGAAGGTGCTTTAACCAATTCCACTAGCTTACCAAACTTTTCCACCTGCGCATCTTTCATAAGCAGAATGATTTTGTTCCTTTGATCTAGATCATGCTTCTATCGCGACCATTGAAAAATGCACCTTGTACTATTTTATGTTGATTTGGAAGCTTCTTTATTTCATGTAGCTTCACCCAGCGAAATGAATATGGGTCGTCAATCTTATTTCACCTTTAATATTCATCCTCGATCAGTGATAGCCCTACCAAATTCCATTGGTCCCAGAAATTAATTCCTTCACAAATATTCTTCCAGTGGAATTGATATCAATTTTTGATCTCACTCCAATTCAGATCTTCATTGTCAATATTTGTGTGATGTACCCTTTATAGCTTATTGGAAACGTCAATTCTCATGTGCATGTCTCCTCGGTGCAACCTTTGCTAGCCATATATATACTACCCCCTTTTCATTGGACTATTGATTTATGTTTCCTTTTAACTAACTCCTCTAGATACTGATTTTATTTCTCCCTTGCATCTTTTCCTAGTGGATTCACCCGTAGCCATTGATCTTCTTTTCTGGATATCCACGCCGTTGGAAACTGCCATGATATAACACCGAGGCATATTTTCCACATGAACTTCATTTCTAAGTTTAAATTTAATATTTCCTTAACGTACATGATTTTTACCTTTAGAAACAATCCCCTTTCAATAATTTAAAACCCATTATACATATCTTCAGTTCATATAATAAAAATTTTAGATATTACCTTATACCTTTTATGGTTTGATTCCTTTCCCAACTGCTAACCAGAAATGGTTCTAACACATGCGATATGACTGAAGCCAAGTATGAACCATCGATAGAAATTATCCTAACCAAGAAAAACTCTTAGTTCATGAATGTTTTGAGGAATGGGCCAATATTTGAGGATCTGTACTTTGTCCAGGTCGACATGAATTACTACATAGTCAATTACATACCCTAAATATTTTATGTTGGTCATTGCAAATGAGCATTTTTCCATGTTCATATATATTCAATACTATTGGAGAGTGTTGAAGACTTGTTGAAGTTGTCTAACATGTTCTTCCCATGATCGATTGAAAATAAAAATATCATTGAGATAGACAATGACACACATACTGATGAAAGGTCATAGAAGCTCATCCATATATCTCTTCATGAAGGTTACAGGTGCATTGGTTAAGCCTAAAGGCATGACTAACCATTCAAGCATTCCTTCCTTGGTTTTAAAATTTGATTTCCATACATCAATGGACTCGATCGAAATTTGATGATAGCCAGACTTAAGGTTGAGCTTCGTAAAGAACTTATCACCTTTCATACTGTCAATAATTTTTTCTACCCTTGGAAGAGGGTATCTTCTCTTTACTAAAAAAAATTGAGATCCTCATAGTCGATGCACACACGCCAAGCCCATATTTATTTGGAACTAGGACAATTGGATTTACACAATGAGAGGACCTGGGACGGATATGACCTTTGTGTATCAAATCCTGTATTTTTTTGTGAATCTATTCGTTCTCGAGAATGGATCTTTTGTAAACATATGCATTAGGTATTGAAGAACCAGGAACAAGTTCAATGGAGTGTTTTACTTGACAATGTAGAGGTACTCCATTCATCTCTTGAAATGCGTTCTACTGTTCCTCAAGAATGTGGTCGATGTGTTGTTGTTGTTGAGAGCTGCATTGGTCGGTGAGTCGAAATGTTGTTGCAGTATTCCTGAAATGTTGAGGGTTTATCATAATTAATGTGAACTTTTGAGCATGATTTCTAAGATTCTTTGTTTGTTTTGTAGATATCATAGCAATCGTTGATGTGATTTGTCGCTCTGGTATGTTGTACCATTGATTTTGAATTTTTATAATCACCTTCTGAGGCCGTGACTGATATGCACCATGTCCATCCCATAGGTAATGTTTCCCAACCAAGGCATCGGCTATGGAAAGCGGTGCCACATCACAGAGTAATTCATACTCAAAAGGCTTGATAAAGTAGGTGAGTCTACATTAGTGTGTGATTCTTAGTTCTTGACCATCCTTCATCCAACCGATACTGTAAGAAAGAGAATGTGGAGTGGTGACAAGACCTAATTTTTTCACAATATATTTGGAAACCAAGTTCTTCTGGATATCATTATCAATAATCAGATGTAATGTATTTTTCTAAACTCATATTCATGTATGGAACAGGAGTTCTTGTTCCTCCTCATTGACTATAGTCAAGGATTTCAGATTGATTGAAGTCTAATCCAAGAGGGTCAATGCATCTATATCAGATTCTACCAAGGTTATGTCGGACAATTTTGTTGTCAACAATTTTTCCAAAAATGTCTTCTAATTTTTGCATTTGGATGTATCATGCCATGTTGAATTGTGATAATCACACCATTTCCTGGTAGGATCTTGCTTGTTGCGATCCTTATTGTCTTTCTGAAATTTCTTCTTGTGATGATCAAGATTTGGCGGAGTCTTCTGAGAAGGGTTCTTAAAATTTTCGGAGTCAGTTGGTGACTTCTTGTTAGATGTTCGACCCATTGGCTTGTTTGTAAAATGTGCTTTTCCTTTTTGTTTAGCTTCAATATTTATGGTGTGATGAAATGCATCTACAAGCATACTGACAGTCAAAAACTCCATCTCTTTCTAAATGTACGGGGATAAACTGTTGATGTACTTTAGGACAAGAAAATTCTCTTCTTCTTGAATTCCAATTCTAGCTAGGAGTCGATAGAACTCGTCAATGTAACTCTACATGGATTGGTATTTCCATTTCCTTAGCTGATGCCACTTATTATACCTTTGTTCAAGATAATTGGGTGGGTAAAACTCCTTTCGCAAGTATTTGACAAAGTTTACCCATGTTTCTATGGGGTCACCTTCTTTTTCCATCTTTGTCGATAAATTTTCCTGCCAACAGTGTACTAAGGTTTACATCTTCGAGGATGCAATAGTGATATTTTCCACTTCAGAGAGTTGGTTCATGGAGTAGTATGATTCTAGTTGTTGTACTCAATTATCGATGGATTCTGTGTCAATACTTCCTTCAAGATTTGGTATGTCCAGATTCATTTGTACTTTGAAGGGGATGATTTTATCGGAGTGAGGTCGCATAAAGGAATCCCAGGAATTCGAACTGAATCGCAAGAGAATCTCACTGATTTGGGAAAACATTTCGATTCGCTGGTGAGCCGGTGATTTTTCTATGAGTTGCTCTATCTCTTCAATAGCGTGTCTATTGTCTACTTCTTTGACCATCTTTTCTGAAGTCAAAGGAAGTTTCTTATTGTGTTGTTGAGTTTACAATCTTGTTTGAACATGCATAAGTTAAATAAATTCGATGGAAGTACTGATGTAACTTAATATTCTGAAAAATATCAAGCTCTGATACCAATGATCCAAGTCGTGCACAAGTGCATGCTGGGGACAACAGTCGACTGAATGAGTTGAGTACTTTTATGGCAGAATTATAGAAAAATAACAAGTAAAGAAGGGAACACACTGTATCGACAGAAAGCATGTGCACAGACAATATGCAATAATTTGAACCAATTTATATTATTATTATCTTCTCTGTGAAGGTCGGTTGTTTGTTACAATAATTGACATGTTTATATAGAATTATGAGATGCTTGGGTGAATACCCGTTATGTTCAGCTACAATAAGTTATAATAGCTTGGAAGTGAAACTATCACAGACAGCTTGAGGCCAGATATCTTCTGACGATGTTAGACAACCATCAATGTCGACAAGGCATGTCAAGATGTTGTATGTCGATCATGGAACCTATCGAGGTTGGTCAAGGTTGATTATGTCAAGGTTCAGACTTGTAGAAGCTGATGTTGAACCTGTTGAATCATTCGAAGTAGTCGAAGTGGTAAACTTTGTCAAAGTTTGACAACATACCAAATGCTGGTTGGATTTGGAAAGATCATCTGGACTACGATCCTACTCGGATTCCCATGTTGTATCAATATTACAACTAGCCTCATCCAAATAGACAACTCCCATTTTTGGCAATGTTGGAGTTTCCATACTTCTCAATATTGATAGATGATCCCATCTTACATGACCCTTTTTGGCAAGCTATTCTAGTTAAGTTTCCATCACAAATTCCAAAGTTTGACTAAAAACAAGGAAAAGATCCTAAAAATCATGTAATTTCATTCCATCTATTGTGTTCATTGAACTCCTTGATGTATGATTATATCCATCTATGACTCTTCTAGAGAACTTTAACCAGTACGGTCGCTAAGTGGTACATTGAACTACCACAACATTTGTTTGCAGACTTTAACTCTTGGGCAATGTCATTTCTTACACACTTTCATCTACCTATTCATTATGAAACTGGTATTGACCTTTTTACTTCTCTCCTCCATTCCACTTCTACCCATATTTCTGATCATATTCATGAGTGGAGGAGGTGACAGATATTAATCAAAGCTCCTATTCGAGATCTGTTGTTAGCTTATTGGTTCACTAAGTCATTTTTACCCCCCGTCACTAGATATGTGTCCATGGGAGGCATTGTCACTAAAGAGAAGGCCATTAGTCATGCACAATACTTGGAATTGGTCTATTATCAGTCCAAAACTTTATATGAATTGATTCCTTATGCTCCTTGTCCCAAGACTGATCCTTCCAAATCACCTTCTGAACCTCCTGTGGATGGTGTTGTAGGTTCTGTTCAATCTCAATCTGCAGCAAAATACACTAAGCCATAATTTTTTTCTTCTCCTAAAACCACTTCAACTCCTATTGTTCAATGTCAAGGTGAATGCGGTCCATTCTTCACAATCACCTAGGAATAAGAAGAAAGGTAAAGGTAAATCCAAGAATCCTAAAAATCAATAGGAGAATATAAAAACTTTGGCTTCAAAGAATGAATCAAAATCTAAATGGAAATCTAGGTATCCTTTCCTCTTGTGTGGTGATGATCAATTCACTAAGGATTGTTCCAGACATGAATAAATTGATAATATTTTAAAGAATAATAACGCTCCAAAATATGAGTGCTCTTGATACAATATTTGTTCTCGTTAAACTTTAGCACAAATGTATTGAGTCTAGTTTTATCACTTTTTCAGGCTTGTGAAACTGTTTGCGAAAAAGGAACCCCATCGAATTCATATTTAAGCTCTGTTTAGACTCTAGAAATATGAAAATATTGTCGAGTGCACTTGTCACTTTCACACTCATAAAACTATTTGAAAGGTCGTCCTTCCTATGGTATTTTACCCATTTTTCAGTTCAATCAGACCATTTATGAAAAAAGTATACTCTAGTCAAATCAATGACTGGAAGAGTTATCCTAGGTATTATTTTACAATTTTTCGGTCCTCGGGGGACTAAACTTAGGAAAAAGAACTTTTTTGGAGTCTTCTTTAGTCTGTTCATACTCTCTAAACATGAACGGCATTGATTTTTCTTTCATTGGACTAGTTAAATCAAACATTAAAGTATCCTCTATGGGAATGAACCCCTCCTTTCTCAGGTTCATAAAATATGTGATATTGGACTTGTCCAAAAGATGAGCTATATCAACAGTTTGTTACCCTTTTCCAACTCATTAAAAAGAAAAGAGGCACTCATCAATCTTGATGGGGAAATTAAGGGAATGGGAGATAATTTTATCATTTGTATTGATGGTAGCTCTTAGTCTCCTTTGAACATGGCACCTATCTACATTTCATTTAAACAATTGAGTATTCAGCTTGTATCTAAGTCAATCCACTTTCATGAGTCATGTCACTCCTTTGAGTCATTTCAAAGAATGCATCGTCTTCCATCACATTATCTCTTGGTATCTTCCTTGTTAATTCAATGCTTCCAAATATTCAATTATTTCATTCAATGTTCAAAGGAAAGTTATGTCAAAATTACTATTTGTAGTTCAACCTACCTCTCTTTTATGTCAGTTACCTTTGAGTTAGTCCGGCGGTTACTTCATACTCAAAATTATTTCCAACAACTTTGTTTTGATTTTCATGTCGTTGATTGAGGATTCATCATCGCCCTCCTTTGACGAGACTATTCTTGTCGACATCAAAACATATTCCAGGAACTAGTCTTAGAAACAGGTCAGTACCTTGAGATTTGCATGCCTCAATGGCAGGTTTCATCGCTTTCGACAATAGACTTTCACAGTTTTCCTTAAATTGAAATATTATGTTGAGTGTTCGACTTCAACTCATCTACTCACATTCAGAAGAATGTACTATGTGTTGACGTATTTGTAACTTCAGAAGGTATTCTGATGTGTATTATCATTGTATGTTGTTGTAACCCCATTGGAGATGTGGTTACCCCCTTGTGGCATGTCTTAATTGTGTATAGACCTTGAGGTACAACATCCCTTGTAAGTCAAGGAAATAGTCCTTAGTGTAACATCATGTAATGTGTATTTGGAGTCTCTTTGGGATAAGTCATCCCTGTTAGGAAAGACATGTGGGCCCTAGTATTATGTTTGGTTAGTGACTTGAAAGGTATAAATAGGGAGGCAATGTCCCTCATTTATACACATATCACACTCTCAAGTTCACATGAGAGATAGAGAGAGACAAAGGGAGGAGAGACATATGGTTTTTAAATACTAATTATTATTATTTTTATCATCTTACTATTCTGAAGAAGTTTGCAAGGTTTTCTCCTTTATGGTTTCCCTGGTGAAAATATTTGTGTCTTGTGTATCTCTTATATCTTATGCATCTAGTTGTGCTTGTTATTATTTTAGACAAAGATCCTAATCAATATAATACGATCTAGAAAAACTAACATGGTATCAGAGCCTCTCCAAAAGAAGGCACTGTGCAGCTGCTGAAACTAGGGCTTCCTAGTTCAAGGTGTTCTCTCCACAGATCATCAAAAAAAGAGGGCTAGGCTAACTCACCTTAGTAGGGAGCTTATTTTGGTGGAGAAATTTTTTGAATTGAATAAGTTTCATTTTTTACCTTGTCACTGGTACCGAGAGGAACTAGGGAATCATGTTGTGGAGGCTTCCCATCTCATTTCTCAGAAAGTGACGTAGCTTAGCAAATTGGCTCAATGAGGCACACATTTCTATCCAAACATAATTCCCAAACTCCAAGTTTGGAAAATTAGCGTTTCTATAACAAACCCTAGGTTAACCAGCTTCAAAACCAAGTCAAACACCTCAAATCGATGAGATCTAAATATTTGCTATTTCTATTTGAGGTTTTCATTTGAAAAGATGACTCATCATACTCAACTTGATGAAAATCTTGGAGGGGTTGATAAATTCTGAGTATGGAAGTACATAATCTCCCTGGTCCTTGAAGAAAATGATTTGGATCAGAACACCAATGAAGAAGTTCCAGAAATAGAGGGAGATGAGGATAAGGCTTCTCATAAGAGAAGCATGGCCACGGCTAAGAGAATCATTGAAAATTCTATTAAGGATAACCTCATACCCTATTCTTCTTCATTCAAGACCCAAAGGAATTCTATGATGCTTTGACAAAGATGTTTGAAGGAAAGAACATCAAACAGAATATGGCTTTGAGTAACCAATTGAATAATGTGAAGATAAAGAACTCCAATACTATACAGTCTTACTTCACAAGTGTTCCTCAAATCAAATAACAACTTGAAGAGGTTGAAGAAAATGTCGAAGAAGTAATAATTGTAATGACTACCTTTAATGGTCTCTCAAGATCATGGAACTCATTCATTCAAGGAATTACAGCAAGAAGGAAGCTGATCTCTTTCAGCAGACTTTGAGAAGAATGTGCACAATAAGAAGCTAGACTTGTGACCAGTGTTGGCAGGTGTTTTGGGTAAGTGAGTTGCATATCACCGCGGAGGCTGCGCAAGATCACGCAACACCACAAAATACCAAATCAGTGCGATAGGAGGAGGAATAACCATTTTTGGAATTTCTTATGCAATTTTGTACCGTTTAACCACATTTGTGGATATAGGTCACTAGTTTGTTAGAAGTTAGTTAGAAGTGGAACTTGGATGTAAAGGAGCAAACCTATATATAGAGTTAGAATTGCAATTATAGAGGATGAGATCATGGATCATGAAGCATCATTGAGGTGAAAGATCAATCGATCAATCCATTTTGTGATCTGATTGTGATCTTGTCGCTCCATTTTGTCTTGAGCAATTTTGGCTCTGTCTGTGTCAACCAACTCTTGAATCTTGGGTTGTGATCAGTCTCCTGCTGTGGGGAAATACTGTATAATTTGGATCAGTTACGCATAAGTAATGTGATATGACGAATGTTGGCCTAAATCGATATTGTCTATTATTTATTTTCTATCTTTATGTGTTGCGATGTCAATGATGGATGTTTACTGAATCTATTGTATGAATGAATGAAACTGTTGTGATGAATACATGAATGATGCGATATGTTAGTCATGCTGATAGATCTGTGATGAATGTTGTGATTCTGATTAACTATCTCTGAAGTACCTGATGATTATGTTGTTGAGTCATTGATGCCCTATACTTCCTTCTTACTACCGAAATCTTGGTTCTGACATCTCTCCCTCGACATCTTGGGTGAGACTTCATCTGCTTTGCGGGTGTTTCCAGGCAGGGTCAAACTTGTCTAGGTCAGTGCTTAGGGAGATCGTGTTGGTTGGGCATCGACAGAGTGATAACCCCTGTCGATGAGGCTTTATTAGTGGGTTTTTGCAAAAAAATGGTTCTGTTTCCAGGACCTCCTTACAACTAAAGGGAGGATATGTTGTGGCATCCAACTAAAATGGATATTGAAGATTGGTTCGACCTAAAGCTGCGAGAGTTTTCCGAAATAGAGAATCAGAATCCGAATTTGTCAACAAATGATTGAATGGCCAGATATATCCATGACGATGCCCATGAATGGTTCTTTTGTGAATTTCCTATAATACTGTATGAGTGGCTAGAACGATTCAATTATAAGAAGACCAACAATCAAGCGGGGGAGACAACATCTTGGACCCATGAACTGATGTGGGAATTGTGAGAAACTAACAACAAAGCATCGTGAGCTATCGAAGTATGGCTAGATAGTATTCTAGAAGGATAAATCATTGAGTTTGCAATCGATACCAATAAGTCATATAGCGAAGTAGAAACAAGGTTCTTCAATGGACCATGAGGTAGGTTCTTGTGATCTCTACAATTATCTATTAACATGCTTGTCTGTGAAAAGAATATTCTAAAAATGCACTTCGAGTAGTGGAAATATGGTATGTGGTGGCCATGGGTGATGAAAGGGGGGACGAAAATGGCAAGATAAGGGGTAGATCGGTATGAGTTCTGATGAGATTGTGAGGGTCATCGAGGAAACAAGAGGTTGTATGAGGGGAGGAGCAAGGTTTTGACAAGAGAAGAGGCAGAATATGGGGAAGGTCCTACTGTGATCGAGATGCAAGGCCACAAAGAACAACCACACAAGACAAAGCGACCCTATAGTGACAACGAGGACTACCAGACCTAGGCTACACCCAGGTTAGTAGTAAGCTAGAACCCCAGAAGTAACGTGTCCACACCTCCACGCACTACTCCACCAACAAGTAGAAAAGCACATTCTACGTCAACTTGTGCGATGTGGTAGCAACAATCTAGTAGTAGAGCACAAGTTAGAGGAAGAAGGCCCGGAATGGCGGGTGATGAGATGAAGCTACTAATGTCCATGTAAATGGGACTGATGACCCGAAATAGTACTGGTTTTTGTATAAAGTGGTTTCGACTTCTAAAGAGATCATACATGATAATATCAAGAAAAGTCAGTTGGCGACCACCCTCAGGGGTCATTCGCTTGACTAGTACATGAGATTTGTGCACGTTCCGTAGGGAATCATAGCAAAAACACTGAATGAGATCTGGGAAGGGCTATTCAAGGAATTTAAGAAACCCAAATATGAGGCCTAGTATATTACAGAACTCAAAGAGATCAAGCAGTTTTCGAATGGAACTGTTTGGGATTTTGATCAACGATTTAAGACGTTGATGGCCCGAATCAGCTTCAAAATGAGTGATGTTCAGCATAAGGAATCTTTCATCGCTACGTTGGTCTCACACATCTAATAGTCATTAATGCAGCAAAATATCACGATGCAGAGCGAGACTCTAGAGATCACGATGAAGTTAGAAGCTTTGCATATTGGGAAAACTGCAGTTGGCATGAACCAAATTTAGGCGCAGCTATCAAATTTGACACTCTAGCTACAAGATATCAAGAAGGAAAAAGAAGAACATGATGACCTTTGGTGCACACGGTGTCATGTGGACGGACACACCAAGGATACCTACCCAACTTTCTGAAATTATTTTCTCTCAAGAGAAATGAACCACTTGAGTTGCACCGGTATGCCATGGTGTCGCATATGTCACCTATATGGGCATCAACCCAAAAACTATAGATACATGCAGAAGATGGTTATGAAGGAATAAATTATGTATTGCTCCTTTTGTCGCTCAGTGGGGCATGAGGATAAAGATTGTCGAGCTTATGATGCCTCTTCTGTTGCACTAGGAGTAGTACTTGCACAACCAGGCAAGGGTGACCTGGATCATCCAATTGCATTTGCAAGTAAGAAACTTCCTTTTGCTGAAAGGAAATACACAACCACCGAGAGAGAGGGATTGGACATGGTTTATGCACTGCAAAATTTTAGGCACTATCTGTAGGGCGGTCACTTCAAAATGTTCATGGACCACTCCACTTTTCAATATGTGGTCAATAAGCCTGTGTTCAGGGGGGGGGGAATCTGTCGATGGCTGCTACTTTTTTAGGAATTTGACTTTGAGATAATTGTGAAGCCAAGAAGGTTGAATGATGGCCCTAATCATTTATCCTGCATTGAGACAAGATAATAACCTACCAATATTGATGATGGATTGCCTGATGCGTAGCTGTTTCGGGTAGAGATCACAGATGACCATTATGCTCCAATCATTCAGTTCTTGGAAACTAGAGTTGCCCCAAAGGACCTATCAACCAGTTAAAAGAAGTAGTTGGTAGTGAAGGCTTCATATTTCCAGCTAATTGTTGGGAAATTATACAAACTTGGACCAGATGAAATCTTGCGACGGTGCATCTTACCGCATGAGCAAGGACCTATTCTAGCAAAAGTGCATGCAGGAATCGTGGGAGGCCACTATGGAGGAAGGGCTACTACGCATAAGGTGTTGCACATTGGGTTATGGTGGCCTACTTTACATAATGATGTGGTAGATTATGTGCGGTGCTACGATGTGTTAGATTTTTATCATTCAAGCAATATGATCTTAGGATCTTATCTGAGAGAACAAAATGCACAACAATAAACATAAGAGACAAGAGACACAAAGAATTTTCCTCAGGGAAACCATAAAGGAGAAAACCCCAGAACTTCCTCAGAGATAGAATGAGCACCAATGGTAGCAGTAAAAACCCAAAGACAGAAAAGATGATCTCCACAGCTGTTCTCTCTCTCTCTCACTTGAGAGAGCTTCTCCTCTCTCACTCATGTGTCGTAATGAGTGAGTGTATGTGTGATAAATAGAGAGGCTTACTCTCTATTTATAATCTTTCATTCACTTAATGTCCACTTCAACATGTCGGCCCCACTTAACAATTACTTACTAGGGCCGACATCTCTAGGAGATTCTAATAACCCTAGTGCCCCACAACTATGGTGACTTTTCGCTTCAATCAACAAGGAGGGTTAACCTTGAATCAATTGTGGGGACTATTGCCCCAACTTACAATGGAGGGTCAACCTCAATGACTTTACATGACTTATTTACATTATTGAATCTCCCGATCGGAACATCAGGGCATGACATGACTCAATTACATTACAGATACTTCCTGTAATAAACATTGGGGTACAATACATAAGATATACAAGTGAATACATTCCGAAGTTACAAATACATCAACACGATGTCTATCAACGTGTCAAAAAACCCTCACGGTGGGATGAGATGCTGCTTGTTCCATAGGTAACTCTACAAACTTTTGATAAATGGGTTGTGGACTTTGTGGGTCCAATTAATACACCAGGAAAGAGGACTGGTGTGTCGTACATCATTACAACAGTTGACTATATGACAAGGTGGGTGGAGGCTACACAAGTTACGGACTGCACTACTAGGAAAATAGCAAAGTTCATATTCAATAATCTTGTGACACGGTTTATATGTCCCAAGATATTGATGAGTGACCAGGGCAGTCACTTTTTCAATCGAATGGTGAGAGCACTAACCGAGGAGTTGCAGGTGCAGCATAAGAAAATCAAACCATACCATCCGCAGGAGAATGGGACTGTCGAGGCCTTCAACAAAATATTGGAAACCGTGCTTACAAAGGTATGTAATGCTAATCGCGACAACTGGGATTTGAAAATTCCTGCGGTACTATGGGAATATCGCACCACTTGTAAAAGGATGATAGGACAGACACCATTTAAATTAGTATACGGGAAAGAGGAATTCATGCCTATGGAATACATTGTTCCTAGTCTATGTATTACTTCAACGACTGGCATGGATAATACAGAAGCACTAGAGCAGCACATTGCGCAGTTGATGCAGCTTGAAGAGGACCGGTTTATCACAAGTTTCCACCAGCACATCGAGAAGGATCGATAGAAGGTGTGGCATGATCGCCATATTAAGAATAAGAAATTTACACAGGGAGATTTGGTGCTATTATATGACAGTAAGTTCAAGAAGCATCCATGTAAGTTATAGATGTAATGGTTATGCCCATATTGTTCACTCAATTATTTCTGGGGGTGCTGTTCAATTACAACAATTAGATGGTGCAATGCTTCAAAAACTTGTGAATGGAAATTTCTTGAAGCCCTATAGGATGGGGCCCGAGCCGCACAATGCTTGAGGCACTGCGCAAGAGTAAAAAAAAATCAGTAGACTAGGTAGATAGCAGCAAGGAGAGCACATAGGAAGAGGTTACTCAAGGATAGAAATTAGTAGCGATATTAGGAAGACCACATACACCAGCCGCAGGGCCGTGAGTTGGTCAAATCAACAATAAATACAAACAGTTAAAGCAATTAGTTGGTGGTGCTTGGTGAAGTGATGTGCATTTATGACCAATCTGACCATTAGTGAGATGAGATTGTCGATGGATTTGGAGTCGTTGATGCTGGATTTAGTCATGATGGACACGATAGATTTGGAAATGATAATATTAGATTGGTAATTGGATATAAGAAGGCATGGGACGTGGGAGAAAGGAATTGTTCAGTTGCATTGAGTGAGGTGTTGATTTCAGTATAGTAGTATAATTATGTGTGATAGGAAAGGAGTGAAATTGAAGTGTATTCATTTGCATTGTGAGGGTTGCAGAGTGCAGCATGCTAAGCACTCTTGACATAGTCAAGATTTTGAGTGAGCAGGAATCCCCCGTTCGGCTGATGACAATCGAAGAGGAAGTCATGAGCATTCCAACCGGATCCTCTTTGATCCCTAGAGGGAAGCAAAAGGCCTAGAATCCCAGTTCCACACCACCGCAAAAGAGACACGCCCACACTTCTGCTAGGGTGTAAGGGGAGGGAACTACACAAAACAAACCATCAAGATCGGGAGCTATTGAGTGTGCATCGCCTAAGGGCATCTCTATCAATGATATCCTTGGATATGTCGCTCCAATGCGGCCTAGGGCAAAGCCAAAGAAGATCACCAAGAATCAGAAGTATCCATCGAAGTTGTCGCTGCTCCCAGAAGGGAAGACTTGCTCAGTGGACATCATACCCTCCTTGGTCAAGATGAAGTATGAAGACCATGGTTTTTTGTTGCTAAAGGATGTAGCAGATGAACCTTATCAGTTAGTACCTACGATGCCTGGCGCACCTATTCTATGGATTCTTCACCCATGGGCGCATGGCTTGGACAAGTCTGGGTTGTTGGGGCTCATTAACATGCCTCATTTTTTATGATTGAATGAAAAAAATGCATGCATCAAAAAAGTGTTGGCATGCTTTCATGGTGGGATGCTATGGTTGAATGACCCTATTCTGGTCACGGTCAACCTAATTTTAGAAATTACAGGATTACCAAAGGCTGGTGAAGATCTGACACAGTATTTCAGAGGGCAGGACAATGACAAAAATATTTCCCAACAGTTGAAGGAGAGATTTGGATTGCAGCATGATGGTCGTGCCTATCACATCGATAGTATCACTGAGCGAGCAGTACATATCAAGGCATGCATTTTGGCCAGCAAGATCATCAGGAAGAATCGGCCCGTCCAATGCAATTTGAGTGTGGTTGTGTGTGCAAAAAAATGTGTCGAGGGCGTACAAATGAATTGGTCTGTGTTTCTATTAAACCAGTTGCTAGAAGATGCTATCACCACTCAGGCTAGGGAATGACCTTTTTCCTAAAGTTGGTTATTGATTATCATTGCATTAGTTGCATGGATGGAGCCGAAGGACTACCAACCAATGTCAGTCGCTGCTGTGAAGGTGTGCAAAGGTGCACGATATCATAACTTATGGTGGGTTGTAGAGCCCAGTTGACATATGGACTGTGCAATCCATTTTTGGGTCTATGGGAAGCGCTGTTGGTCGTAGCTGTCAAGTTTCCCTAGTTATCCAAAGCTACCACATCCAAATATCAAAGGATCCTTCGGTTTGCTATCAGGCCTCATTCCATTTATATCCAAGCATGATGGGACCCTGACAAGTAATGGTTTTCTATGGCCTACAAAATCATAAACAAATAATTGGATGTCGTTGTTCAAGAGTGGCTGGCTGAATGGCGTCAATATATGAGCGTGGAGGAGATATCTATGGGGCCTCTAGTAGATGCCCTTGACGAGCCTGTTCGAGCGGGGAAAAGTATTCACAACTCTGATGGAGATTCGTTGAAAGAATCTAATCTAGAAGCACAACACATCTAGGAGTAGGAATGAACCAAAAGGTGCATGGAATTCGACATGGGTAGCAGCTCCCGCTCTACGATGGAGAGCCAATTGCAGTGGCTCATCAAGGCCATCACAAACTCATCCGATGCCATGGCACAAGCCATGCATCAGTCCAAACAAGAAAGGTTCATCGTGGTAAGAGATAAGTTATATTCTATTTATGTTGTTGTTTCAAAAAAACACCAGAGAAGGCTATGATATAGGAATTCCCGGTGATTAGCACCGAGCCATAGGATAGGAACGTTCAAGTTCCCCTGACTGTAATCGATGCAGGAAGTATAGAAGTGAGCTCATTGCTACAGTCGTTACCGAGAATTTATTTTGATCTCAATAAGCTACCTACTCAGGTTCGAGTGCAGCTGCAGCAGGGTGTCAGCCAGGAGTTGGCTGAGGCAGAAGGATCTTAGCAATGGGCACGTGTAGTCGAAGGATGCGGCTAAGAAGCTGCAGGAAGAATTTGATGAGCTATAGTAGGTCAAAGAGAAGATTGTGGATCAAAAGGCATGGTAAATTTACACATTGAAGCAGGCACAAGAAGAGCTACACTGGAAAGCCACCAAAGAAATCACTGAGTTGAAGAAGGAGCAAGACTGCCTCATTATCGAGAAAGCGCAACTCTATGCTGGTTGCGGTGCGGTTGAGC
Organism: Pseudotsuga menziesii; assembly: GCA_001517045.1. Classification (NCBI taxonomy): domain Eukaryota; kingdom Viridiplantae; phylum Streptophyta; class Pinopsida; order Pinales; family Pinaceae; genus Pseudotsuga; species Pseudotsuga menziesii. The sequence goes on along the minus strand of LPNX010818411.1, from coordinate 679,720 downwards.
AATATATTAACGAGGCCTATCAACATATCTATGAACGCATGAAAGAACTCACTGTAGTTTCCAAGGCCAAGAGACTTGGGGAAGTTATTTCCTAGCTCCAATTGACCAACAATCTGTTGAATTCCCTTGTTTACCTCGAGACGCTGCCTGAGTAGATTGCCGAGCAAAAAATACTATTGAAGAGATCATGGCCAAGTTTGAAGCTATGGAGAAGGAAGCAAAGATGATTATTGAGGAAATGACAAAGTTCTAGAAAAGTGTTGTCCAGGATGACTGGTTGGACGAATTGACCAAGCAAGCACGAGAAGCTGAAGCTCAGTTGATGACGCTGAAGACATCGCTAAAATCAATGCCTCTCATGGTTCAGATCATGCCCTCTGAAGAGTTGAACGACCTGCAGCAGCGAGCCACCAAATCCCAAGAATGTCAACGCAAGCATAGCACCCCACTAGATGAATTCCAAGACATTGGCAGGCAGTTGGCTATGAAAGCAGTCACTGTGCTGTAGGCGGTACAAGAAGGCAGGAAGATGGTGGATAGCAAGGTTGGGGAGGTGTACCTAGTGAATAATGACCTGCTAAATTGTCAAGATGTAGCTAAATAAGTCTAGCTCCAATTTCGAGAGATCTCACAGCAGTTCAAGGACTTCAAGACCAAGACGACAAAGTACACTTTGTCTACCTTACATGGCTCGAGGATGAGCCAAAAGACTGTGTTGGGGGCCTGTTTGCAGGGGTTTTGAGTTAGTAAGTTATGTAGCACCATGGAGGCTATGCAAGCTCACGTGACACCATTCAAGACCAAATCAGTGTGATAGGTGGAGGAATAGCCATTTTTGGAATTTGTTATGCAATTTTGTACCGTTTGACCACATTTTGTGGATATAGGTCACTAGTTTGTTAGAAGTTAGTTAGAAGTGGACCTTGGATGTAAAGGCACAAGCCTATATATAGAGTTAGAATTGCAATTGTAGAGGATAATATCGAGGATCATGAAGCATCATTGAGGTGAAAGATGCATAGATCAATCCATTTTGTGATCTGATTGTGATCTTGTCGCTCCATTTTGTCTTGAGTAGTTTTGGCTCTGTTTGTGTTGACCAGCTCTTGAATCTTGGGTTGTGATCAGTCTCCTATTGTGGAGAAGTAGTGTATAATTTGGATCGGTTGCGCAGAAGGAATGTGATCTGACAAATGTTTCCCTAAATTGATCTTATCTCTTATTTCTTTTCTATCTTTATGTGTTGCGATGTTAATGATGGATGTTTACTGAATATGTTGTATGAATGAATGAAACTGTTGTGATGAATAAGTGAATGATGTGATTTGTTAGTGATCTTTTAGTCATGGTGAGAGATCTGCAATGAATTCCATGATTCTGACTAACGATCTCTTAAGTAGCTGATGATTATGCTGCTGAGTCATTGATGCCCTATCCTTCCTTATTACTACTAAAGACTTGGTTCCGACAGCTCTCCCTCGACATCTTGGGTGATACTTCATCCGCTATGCAGGTGTAGTCGGGAAGGGTCAAACTTGTCTGGGCCAGTGCTTAGGGAGATCACGTTGGTTATGCATCGAGAGAGTGAGAAACCCTATCGACAAGGCTTTGTTGGTGGGTTTTTTCCAACAACTAGAGAAGAAAATATGGGAGCAACTAACAATCAATCTCTCACAGTTCACACCAGGAAAAACTTCAAGAAGAAGGATAGTTTTCATCACAACAAGAATAATTACAAGAAACCAAAGAAGACCAAAAGAGATACTTCAAATGTTCGATTCTATACTTGTGATGAAAAGGGCTACTTTGCAAGAAATTGTCCCAATAGGAAAAGGAGACACCTATCTCATGTTGTCGAAGATGATGAACCAACCAACAAAATATTCTAACGGGAGAAGGATGATTCAAATGAAGAGTATGTGATAATATCGACACTTACTGGCACTATCCCACATGGAAGAAATGATTGGATTGTGGATAGTGGATCTTTTAAACATATGATAGGATACAAGGAATCATTCATTAATATTTTTGAACATGACTCACCTCACAAGGTCAAAATCAAGGATTAATATCAATACTTCCCTCTATTGGGCTTGGAGAAAGTGCACAGGAAATATGCACAAGAGTCAGTTTGCAACGTAAGAACAAGCAAGAAAACTTGCATGAATAAAGGAAGCTACACGAATGACGAAAGATGGACAGAAGAAAGAGTAGGCATAAAATATGTCACCTACATGGAAGTGGGAAACTTCACAGAAGAAAGAGGCTAGAGGGTAAAATAGTATCACAAGTGCAGAATAATGGCCAAAAGCGACAGGGCGATCGTGGGTGCTGCAATGGGATTAAGTCGATGGAGGCAACACGAGTGAAAGAACGCTGTAAGTAAGGCCCTTAGTGCCTCATGTTAATTCATGATCACCATAGCTATAGCCTGAGGGGTGGCTAATGGTTATAGTTAACATATTTCCTATATGCAGTCGAACCTACGTGGTCATGTAAAATAGTATAAATAGGAGGGATTCAATGGTAAAAGGGTTGGTCTCAAATATGTCTTAGTTGTTATTCATTACATTTTTAGGTTATCATTTCAATAAATTTTGTGAAGGGTTAATAGAAGAGAGATCTCTGAGTAGTAGAGTAGCCAGGAGTCTCCAGGATGTAGCAAGAGTTAGTGCAGTAGAAGAGAAGTTCTGCTAGAGCAGTGCAGATCCTAGAGAGGTTAATCCTAGCTGTGTGCATATATGTAGATGGTAGCAGTAGATTAGGAGAAATAAGACAGAGAGCATGAGAACCAGAAGTCTGATCCATAAATACATATCCTAATATCATTCTGCATCCCGTAGACTATAAGGTGCTATATCCTTTTCTCATGCTAGAAGAATAGCACCTTGGTGGTTTTTCCTAGATGGGTTTCCATGTTATCTCTAGTGTTTGAATGGGTAATTGGTGTTGTGAATGTTTATGTTTCGGCTTGATTATTCTTATGATGCAAGTCCTGTTATGATTGAATGGATGTCACACTATCAATAAAAGCTTGACTACATGATTGGGTTACTGCACACTATTTTGAGTGTTAGTTTATGTGTATAGCGTAAGCGTTGTTGCACGCCTGTATGCTACACCTGTCTGATAGATTATTTTAAATTCTGTCATGTTTGGTGTTACTAAGGATGAATCTATGTCGCACCATTAGTAGTTGGTAAAACATATGCACAGTGTGCACTACAGTTCAGTGGAAATGTCTCCCTCCTCGCAACTTGGTCGAGCTCCTTGGCCGCACGCCAAGGGACTATAATCCCTCGAAAATCGTGCAAACATGGTTCCAGCAATTACCCATTGAAGAGATATCTCGAGTGAGACTGCACCTGCTTTGCAGGTGTTTTCAACAGGGCTTGATCTGTCAGACCGGTATCTTAGGTATTTGTTGGGTTAATGGACTACACATTACCTGGTTCGTGTGAGTTAGGAAAAGTTGCAAACAAATGGTTCCGTTCTCAGGACCATATTGATCAAATCAAGGTAAATGTTGTGGAACCTAGCTAAGAGTGAAGTTGAGGAGTGACTGGATTCAAAGATGTTGATATTCACACAGAAGGAAAGTGAGGGTTCATGGTTGAGCCCTGGAAATTGGTTGTAGCGATATCTATATTCGAACATCCATGAAATCTTTTTCGTGGAGTTTCTCATTATATTGCAAGAATGGATATCAAAGTTAGCAGCCCATGAGGTTGACTTCGAGAGAAGAGGAGTGATTGACTGGTTCGACCAATTAACACAAGAAGTAGCACAAGTAACCCTATTTCCAGAGCTGATGATTTTTGGATTGATAGAATATTAGAAAGGTATGTTACAGATTTCATTTTTGAAGTGATAACCTCATATAGCGAGGCAGAGAGACAATTTTTCCAAGGACCTCGGGGAAGGTGCTTTATGTCTATAAACCTATGGATTAAAATTCTCCTTTATGAAAAGGGTATTTTACAACTCAGAGATTGAGTTACACAGTCCATGAGGGGGATATGCTGTGTAAGATTTAGGAGTAATATGGAAGGTAATAAGACTAAATGTTCCAAGGAAGCTCAGAGGATGAGTTGGAAATTGGATTCTTAACAAGTGGAAGGAGATTTCGATCAGGAAAGAGGAGGAAGGTAGCTGGAGGTAGGAGGGCTTATAGCCTACCCAGGGAGGGTTAATATGGGTGTGGGTCACACCTAGATGAAGGATCCTGCAATGAAGAGGAGGATTATAGTCCAATTTCTGAGAGATCAGAATCAGGAGAGTCTACAGAGTCACCAAGGATAGGACGTGACTACGACATTCTAGAAAGATCCCCTAAAGTGAGACCTAGAAGTTCCTGACCTGAACCAATTATGAACACTAGTATCCCTAGTGTTGGGACTAGTGCGTAAGGAATCCCATCAGTGATCCCAGTAAATCCAGCAAATCCGAGGAGTCCACTGAACAACACTAGTGCCACCCTAATGGCAGGAATAGACGTGAGGTTCCCCACCTTTAATGGGAATGGAACAGAAGACCCAGAGAAACATTGGTTCCTCTATGAAGCTGTCTAGATGGTACGTTTAGTCCATAATGCGGATATAAAGAAGGCTCAAATGATCATGAACTTGAGGGGTCGCTCGTTGGATTGTTTCATGAAGTTTTGTGCCATACCAATTGAAACACCACAGAAGTCTCTGGAGCAGATTCGATGTGCAATGATGTCGAAATTCAGAAAGCCGCAATCTGAGTCCCAATGTATTACCAAGATCAAGGAGATTAAGTAGGCTCCAATAGAGACAGTATGGGACTTTGGCCAGTGGTTCAAAATGTTGATGGCCAAAGCAAGTTTCCAGATGTTGGATGTGCAGCATAAAGAGTGGTTTATTGATGCGCTACTGCCGCACATTAGAGGACCACTCATGCAGCAAAATATTGCAACACAAATGGAGGCACTCAAGTTGGCAATGAAGCTAGATGCTTCACCTATTGGAGATGGCGCTACTGGAATTATGCAGATTCAATTGCAATTGGTCAATCTGACCATTCAACTCCAAGACATAAAAAGAGGAAAAGAGGTGCATGAAGACCTCTTATGTACACGATGTCGAACCAATGGACATACCAAAGATGACTCCCCGGCCTACATGAACTACGTCTCATCCGGTGCGCCAAACCCACTGAGTACCCAAGGGGATTCAATGGTACAACATCTACCAAACAAGAGGACACCGTGACATAGATTGCATGTTCCTACAAAATATGGTATGTACCCCAGCTAGTCTATATTGTAAATTTTGTAAATCTGTAGGCCATGATGAAAATGATTATAGGGCCTACCAACTCATGAGACAAAAAATGGTAGATGCATATCTAATGAAGAATGAGGAGCAAATAAATATTGAACAGGATGCACCTCAGTTCCATGCTGTGCCTCGGTACGAGGCTGCGCCCCAGTTCCAGGCTGTGCCTCAGTTTTAGGCCGTGCCTCAATTTTAGCCTGCGCAGAAATTTCAGATGTCACCACAATTTCAGAATACGGGGCTGTATAACTCATACCAACAACATTATGCACAACCAAAATACCTTCAGCAAGCATCTCAACCTTAGTTGAGGGGGTGTGGAAATTACAGGGTCCGAGGAGGAGGAGGATTTGGCTGAGGAAGAGGGCCAGTGATGTTCTATAATTGTGGAGTGCAGGGACACTATGCTAGAGACAGCCCTAAACCTATGAAGACTTTCTCATATTGTAGACAAGAGCACAATGTGGAGCAATGTCTGCAACTTATCGCTCGATGTCATGCCCGAACGGTTGGAGCACCTAATCTAGTACCAAATCCTATGCCGAATTCTCCCAACCTGAATGATAATTCCAACATACGGATCATAGTTGTGTTAGAATAATCAAACCCATAGTATTACCCACTTAGACATTAATTCATTTATTTTTGTCTTATTTTCCTAGTCCATGAGTCCCACCATGTGCAAGTTGCTAATTGCCTATCCATAGAGGTCAAACTTGCCATCTTTAACTCATGTAGTGCTTGGGAAAGCCTTAGGAATCAAATCTTCTTTATTCCTAGCCTCCTAGGTGCCCTTCTGCTTTTTCTGCTTTGTTGACTGCTTTTTCAGTTTTTAAAGCACATAAGGAAAGCAAGACTAGGTGAGGTGAACTTGTTTTATTCCCCTCTCATCCTCCACTCTTTCCTCCATGAAAAAGCATGTATGAGCTGCCATTCCACCACTCATTAGCTTTCCCATGCACCCTTGCCAATTCGTGAGCCTCATGACAGATTTGGGATCAGCTTTTTACACCTATGGGGGATTTGCCTATTTTGGGTAAGCCTGCTTTACGCTAGATTTGGATGCTTCCTCATGAATTTGATTTCTTCATGTATTCTATTTATTCAACAGCCTATGATATTACAGGGTTGGCTATTGTACACTGAGTTAATATAATTTTGTGTTACAGCTCCACTTTCAGTCTCCATTGTTGACAATTTTGCATGATCAATTGTAATTTGTTGTGAGTGAAATTAATCTATTGCTGGTCAGAATTTCTACATGGTATCAGAGCCATTGTAGGTTGTTACTCTCCTTCAAAAATTTTTTTGCAGGTTCGACATCAAGACTGGGAGCCTTCTACTGACATCCGGGACAGATTTTCTAAAGCTATGGATTCACAGAAAACTATCCTCACTCCCTTCAACTTTTTTGAATGGAAATTAGAGATGGAGATCTTGTTGAGAGAAAAAGGCCTCTACAGGGTGACTATGGCTATAGAATCAAAGCCCAATGCTGCTGCAGAGAAGATCAAATGGCACAATCGGAGAGATGAGGCCTATGGCCTCCTATGTCTCAGTATTTCCCGATACCTCCTTTTCCATCTCGATGGATTAACTTCACCGGATCAAGTATGGGAGAAACTTTCTAAACTCTTCAGAAAGACAGATGAGATGAGGGGACACCAAATTGATAATGAGCTGATTTCCCTGAGCCCCAGTAATTTTGAATCCCTGCAGCTATATTTCTCCAAGTTCAAAGCACTAGTTTTGCAGCTGAAACAGTGTGGTATTGAAAACAAAGATGATCAGCTCGTATTGGCCATCCTCTCGAAGCTAGGACCTGACTACTCAGTCTTTGTTTTGACCTTCTATGCCACAAAACTCATAGCTTGAACCTGGAAGATGCCTAGCCTTGCAAATTTCATGGAATCTCTCACACAAGAACAAGACAAGCTGGTGATGATGGGCACCATCAAACCATCCAAAGATCAAGCTTTGATTGCTTGAGATTCGAAGGTGGATTCAAAAAGAAAGAAGAAAGCTAAAAAGCCACCTGAGAAAGGAAGAGACAAGAAGCAGTCTCCAGAGGATCAACAAGGTCCCAAGAAAAATACCCAGAAGAAGAAAAACAAAGGTGAAATGAACAAGTGCTCATACTGTTCGAAGGGCAATCACACTGAAAGCTCCTGTATGAAAAAGCAGATTGATATGCTGACCAATCTCCTGGAGAAGAATGGGATCTCCCTTCCAGAAATCTCAAAGAAGAGAGAAGGAGGATCAAGTTTCGATGACAGAGAGAGAGTTCATGCTCTAGTTTCTAGAACATCAAGCTCACCCAGTTTTGTCATAGATTCTGGAGCTTCAAGACACATGGTTTCAACTAAGGAGGCCTTCTCCTCACTGGATATGTCGAAAGGACCATCTATTGTACTGGGAGATGACTCTCTCACTGAAAGAAAAGGCAAAGGAAGGATAGATATTGATCATGGTAACTTCAACAATGTGCTGTGGGTCCCTGGTATTGCCTCCAACCTTCTATCAGTGTACCAGATGACCCACACTGGGTCTCCTAAGAAAGTCACATTCTCACCAGATGAATTTGAGATCACAGAAATCTCAAGTGGAAGAATCATTACAAAAGGAGTAGCGAATCATGCTCAAAAGGTATACATGTTTTCACACTTCTTGCCTTACTCAAACCCCTCTGCTCTTCTTATCCATGCTAATGAAGCTAGCAAGCTATGGCATGAAATATTTGGCCACTTAAATTACAAGTATTTGTCTGATCTTAGTGAGAAAGATATGGTCATTGGGTTTCCCAAGATAAAATTTTCCAAAAGAGTATGCCAAGGCTGTATCCTAGGAAAACACCCAGAGCACAAATTTGAGAAAGCCAGCCATGAGAGAACCTCTGCACCCCTCGAACTGATTCATAGTGATGTTGCTGTCCCATTCCCTCATATGTCCATGATTCAGGCCAAATATGCATTGACCTTTATTGATGATTTTTCCAAGTATTGTTGGGTTCACTTCATGAAACACAAGTCAGAAGTTTTTGGCCTATTCAAAGTCTTCAAGGCTTTGGTTGAAAACCAGTGTGGAAGAAAACTCAAGGTCCTCAGATCTGACAATGTTGGTGAGTATGTCAATTCTAAGT
>LPNX010818411.1:586848-670839 GCA_001517045.1 Pseudotsuga menziesii | reverse complement strand
GCTATCTCTGAATTTTGTTCGGTGCAAATCAGATTTGAATGTCTATCTGAAGGTAATTAATGGTTCATTAATTATCATTGTGTTATATGTTGATGACCTCCTCATGACAGGAAGCTCACAGGATGAGATTGCTTCCCTAAAAGGAGCTATGAACCAAGCCTTCTCCATGACAAATTTGGGGCTCTTAAGTCAATTTCTGGGGCTTGAGATTGCTCAAACCAAAGCTAGAATCAAGGTGCACCAGTCCAAATATGCCTTGGATTTGCTGATCAAATTCAGAATGCAAGATTGCAAAGCAAGCAAAACTCCTTTCTTTTCAGGAGTGAAGCTGGAGGAAGATGATTCTCCACCGATGGTAAACAACACTTTGTATAGATAGTTGATTGGATGTTTATTGTATTTGACACATACTCGACCTGATCTTTGTTATGAAGTTAGTGTTGCTTCCAGATTCATGGATCAGCCCCATGAGATCCATTGGAAAGCAGCCAAGAGGATCCTTAGCTTTGTTCAGGGAACAAGGACACATGGGATTTTCTATAAATCCAATTTTGACCTTGAGTTAATTGGTTTTACTGACAGTGATTGGGAAGGTGATAGCACAGATAGGAAGTCCACTTCAGATTATGTGTTCATGCTTGCAAAAGGGCCAATCAGTTGGTCAAGCAAGAAACAGAGTGCCATTGCACTCTCATCTACAGAAGCTGAATATAGAGGAGTTGTCAATGCAGCAACTCAGTGTTTATGGTTGCAGGGTTTACTTGGAGAGTGTGGTTTCGAACTTGAGTACTCAACTACCATCTAGTATGATAACCAGAGTACCATTCGAATCTACAAAGATCCAGTTCAGAAGCAGAGAACCAGACACATTGAGATTCACATGCACTACATCAGAGAGCTTGTGCATGATGGCACCATTCACCTACTCTTCTGTTCATCTTCAGAACAAGTAGCTGATATCTTCACCAAATCATTTTGTGAGAAGACCTTCAACAATCTAAAATCACTACTAGGGATTGCTGATCATGCTGTAAAGGCATGAGTGGAGACAAGATTCTACAATTTTGTTTTACAGTCCATGTTTAAGGGAGGATTTTCCAAAGTTGGTTTTGCCTCTTTCCTTGGTTCATATGGACTTGCAGTATGTAAAAGGGTGACTAAGCCTTGTTGCTAGGCCCTATATTTTGATTTATTACTCATAAATTCAGTCTTAAGGGGGGGTGTTAGAATAATCAAACCCATAGTATTACCCACTTAGACATTAATTCATTTATTTTTGTCTTATTTGCCTAGTCCATGAGTCCCACCATGTGCAAGTTGCTAACTGCCTATCCATAGAGGTCAAAATTGCCATCTTTGACTCATGTAGCACTTGGGAAATCCTTAGGAATCAAATCTTCTTTATTCCTGGCCTCCTAGGTGCCCTTCTACTTTTTCTGCTTTGTTGACTGCTTTTTCAGTTTTTAAAGCACATAAGGAAAGCAAGACTAGGTGAGGTGAACTGGTTTTATTCCCCTTTCATCCTCCACTCTTTCCTCCATGAAAAAGAATGTATGAGCTGCCATTCCACCACTCATTAGCTTTCCCATGTGCCCTTGCCAATTCGTGAGCCTCATGACAGATTTGGGATCAGCTTTTTACACCTATGGGGGATTTGCCTATTTTGGGTAAGCCTGCTTTATGCTAGATTTGGATGCTTCCTCATGCATTCAATTTCTTCATGTATTCTATTTATTCAGAAGCCTATGATATTACAGGGTTGGCTATTGTACACTGAGTTAATATAACTTTGTGTTACAGCTCCATTTTCAGTCTCCATTGTTGACAATTTTGCATGATCAATTGTAATTTGTTGTGAGTGAAATTAATCTATTGCTGGTCAGAATTTCTACAAGTTGTAGAAAGATGAGAACCAAATGTAGCAGTGGTAACAAGGGGAGGTCTGATCAGCTGCATAGAAGAAAGCACCACTTGGTGTTCAAGTGCAGAAGCATATATTCATGGATGTATGCCCATAGTTCATAGGAATGGAACAACCATCTACCTCGGGCCAAGTAAAAGATATTCCTAAGAGGTTACAAAAGATATTCAAACAACAAACTGCAAGAAAGAGTGCTGACAAGGTTAGTAGACTCAAACCATTCATGTCATGTTGTTTGGTGCTAATCCAGGATAAGGATGCACTTGCAGAGTTGGAAGCACTTATCGAAACACTTTTGGAAGAAAACCCACCAGCAAAGAAGGTTAATAGTCTCAAGACAAAGCTCAAAATGGGACGTGAACTCGGGATGTCTGCACAAATTTATTATTATGACATCGACTATATCATCCTCAACCTAGGATCTGATGTTAACATTTTAATGTGCCAAATGTGGGAAATAATGGGCAAGCCACCCCTAGAATGGTCCCCAATTTAATTAAGGCTTTCTAACCAAGCAAAGGTCCTGATCATTGGTAAGATGAGTCAAGTCCAAGTGGATATTGAAGGATTTTGCAATTTTTTGGATTTCAAGGTCATCAATATAGTAGATGGTACTAACCCATAACCCGCATTGCTAAGGATTGATTGGGAAATGGAAAACCAAACTATCATAAACTTCAAAAGAAGGATCCTATCGTTTGAAGATGATGAGATGAGGGTAGTCGTGCCCCTAGATCCATTGGAAGGAAAAAGGTACGTGGAACTTGTGTTCAATGAAGGGCAAGGTGATCACCTTGAAAACATTTATAATGTCACTTCCCTTAAGCAAGATTACATTAATTCTACTGCAAATGGTAACCTGAGCTAGTGGTGCATGAGTTCGTGTACATCAGACTCAGGGGAGTCACTTGAGAATCAGCAAAGCTGATTACATGAAGTCTCTATGAGATGATATGCCAAAATAACTAAGTCTGTACGACGAGTAGGAACTCAGTCGCAACTGCTGCCAATATATGAAGGACTGCCTAACTTGGCATCATTCTTGACTAAGTTTGAAGAATTGGTAATAGAGCCGCAAAGACTATCTGTGCTAGACTTTGCATTGAAAGCCACACCCATGCAATGGTGTGGTATGCATAAAATATCAATAACAGAATGGCCACAGTGTAGATGGATGTTGGAAGTAAGGTTCAGAAACGAGGTCACAACAGTGACACAAAGGTATACATGGTTTTCAAACCCTGTTGAACACTTGGAGCAGTGTTCTGTAGCATTCTCAAAATACCGGCATCAGGAGTGGTTTCACCACTTCATACATACTCTTGAAATGGCACCTAGAGGCGGGTACACATCCATGGAGCTGCGCCAAGAAATGAGGGAATGGGAAAAGGTTGCACAGAATTTCACATACACATTCCAATTCACAGATGAGAAACCAACAGTTGATATTGTGTTCAAGACTATTAAGGAGAATATATTCGCTGAGATCCCACTAGAGGTTGTGCATTCTCAACCTTGCACTACGCATTCCAACCCTTGCTGTGAGACAATTCAACACTCAATGACCTGATATAACCTCTCTGGAGACCCAGAGGATGATCTAACTAACATTAATATTCCAGATTCGGAAGGATCGCGTGCAGTAGAAGGAAGCAAAATTTCTAGTGAACAGTTCAGCAAGCCACTAAAGATAAAGTAAGTTAACATTAGGTCGGAGGACAATCCAAAATTTTCTAATATTGGAGACTATTGGGACGAAGAGACAGTAGCCAAAATTAATGATTTATTACATGAGTTCCAGGACCTATTCCCGATGAAATTCAGGGAAATGAAAGGGATAGTAGGAGATTTGGGCAAAATGAAAATTCCGCTCAAGCCCGATGCAAGGCCGATAAAACAACACCCGTACGAACTAAATCTGCGCTATAAAGAAAAGGTGAAATTAGAACTGGATCGCATGTTGGAAGAAGGAATCATCGAACCTGTCGAAGAGTCTGAATGGATAATCCCTATAGTGAATCAAGACAAAAAAGGAGACAGGCGAGGTTAGGATCTGTGCCGACCTTAGGAAACAAAATGATGCATGCTTACATGATCCATTCCCAACACCATTCACCGATGAAGTCTTGGAAAGAGTCAGAGGACAAGAAATGTACTCATTCACAGATGGATTCTCAGGCTACCACCAAGTCAAAATTGTGCAAAACGACCACCACAAAACAACTTTTGTAATAGAATGGGGATGCTACCAATACACGGTAATACCCTTTGGCCTGAAAAATACCCCTGCTATTTTTTCTAGAATGGTAGTTTCTACTTTTAAATATTTCATTCATATGTTTCTTGAAGTATATTTTGATGACTAGACGGTCTTTGGTCTGGTAAGAGACCATATTGAGAATCTAGGAATGATGCTCGAAAGGTGTCATTAGTATCAAATTGTGATAAATTTGAGAAAATGTATATTTTGTGCACCATTTGGTGTACTACTGGGCCATGTGGTATGCCGCGATGGGATCCTGTTTGATCCCGTGAAGGTGGCAATTAATCTGGCCCTGCCTCCACCCACATCAGTCACGCAACTCAGATCCACATTGGGACATACTGGATATTATCATAAATTTATCAGAGGATACGCAGAGATAACTGCCTGAATGGAGAAGACGCTAAAGAAGAATGCCAAATTCGAGTGGAACGAAAATTGTTAGGAGAGTTTGGATAAATTGAAGAACAAAATGGCTATTGCACCAATATTAGTATTCCTGGATTGGAAAAAAGAATTCCATGTACATGTTGATGCATCATTAATTGCGCTAGGTATAGTATTGAACCAACCAGGAGAGGGCGCAATTGACCACCCAATTGCATTTGCAAGGAGGAAACTATCAACAGTAGAGAAAAACTACACCACAACCGAAAGAGAAGAGCTTGCAATAGTCTATGCGCTACAAAATTTCAAACATTATCTACTGGTTGGACACTTCAAAATTTTCACTGATCATTCTGCGCTGAAGTACCTGGTCAATAAGCCAGTGTTGGAAGGGAAGATCTGTTGGTGGCTCTTCCTATTTCAAAATTTTGACTTTGAAGTCATTGTGAAGCTAGGCTGACTAAATTTTGGGCCTAACCACTTGTCACACATTGAAAGTGGGGAGGAACCCACCATCCTAGAGGATAATCTACTGGATGTGTAGCTGTTTTCTATCGATGTTGTCAATAAATAATTTGATTCTATTATACACTTATTGAATACAGGCTATGCGACTGAAGGTTATTCCACATGGAAAAAGAAACAACTAGTTGTCAAGGCCTCATACTACATGCTAATCATGGGAGAAGTGTATAAGTTGGGATGATATGAAATAGTGCACAGATGTGTCTTTGATCATGAAAGGCAATGGGTAATGGCTAAAGCACATGCAGGTGTTTCAGGAGTTCGTTACGCCGGGAAGGAAACGGTGCACAATATTTTACAAGCTAGTCTCTGGTGGCCAACTATACATATGGATACAAGAAAATACTGCCGCGATTGTGATAAGTGTCAAAGAACAAGGAAGCCATCATGATGTGATGAAATTCCACTTGAAACTGTAGGCCTTTGATAAATGAGCAGTGGATTTTGTTGGCCCTCTCAGTTTGCTAGGGAAACGGACTGGCACACGCTATATTATAACTGCTACAGATTACTTGACAAGATGGGTAGAAGCAGCACCTATGAAATATTACACCGCCACAACCACGATGCATTTTTTGTTTGAAAATGTAGTCACAAGGTTTGGTTGCCTGAAGATCCTTATCAACGACTAAGGGATGCATTTTGTAAATAAACTAATTATTGAACTGGCTGGAGAATTCCAAATCGAGCACAAAAAGACAACACCCTACCACCCTTAAGAAAATGGAACTATTGAGGCCTTCAACAAGATATTGGAGAATGATTTGACCAAGGTCTGCAATGTGCGCAGAGATGACTGGGACCAAAAAGTCTCAGGAGTATTATGGGATTACAAAACAACATGCAAATGACTAACTGGATACGCTCCTTTCCGTTTAGTCTATGGACAAGAAGTAGTCGTGCCCATGGAGTACATTGTGTCGAGCCTGCGAATTGTTGTGCTAATAGAGATGACAGATATCGACGTTGTAGAATAAATAATTGTGCAACTAATTCAATTGGAGGAAGAACACTTCATTGCGGGATTCCATCAAAATGTGCAAAAACAACGACAGAAAGCGTGGCATGACCGCCACATCAGAACAAAGCAGTTCAAGGTCAGTGTACTTGTTCTGATGTATGACATTAAGTTTCTCAAGAACCCAGGTAAGCTCAAAACATATTGGCTAGGCCCATATGTTGTTGTAAACCTTACTAAAGCAGGTGCAGTCAAACAAAATAAGCTGGATGGAACGCTAGTTGCAGTTATGATCAACAACAGTCGATTGAAACCATACCACGATGACTACAACATGGTCCCATAATACCGGGGTCTCCCCCAAAAAAACAGAGGGGGGTGCGCTGTAAAACCACCAAAAACTAGGTAAGAGACAACTGGCGGGAGGTGGTAGATAGCTAGCAGACACTAATGGCCCATTAAATGCATGAGAATTCCAAAAAGATTTGGCACTAGTAAAAGTTTAATGGCATTAAGTTGGAAAGTCCAAGGAGAATGATGACGGTATTTTTGGTCCCATCCATCGTATTACCCTTAACTACCCTAACAAACACATAATGGAATCTAAGTGCGTGAGTAAACATGACGACGGATGACCCCATGTGCCCTATCAGATGGTCCATCATTGTGGCCAGCCACATCCGGGGAGATTGTTCACCTATAAAAATTAGTTACCTCTGTCATTTTTTCATTTCTTTACCACACCAAGAAACTAGAGAGCCCAGCCCGTTGAGTGAACCAGACCCCCCCCCCTCAGAGTCGAAGCCCATGATTGTTGAGCTATCCAATGACAACAAAGACTCCACTATTTCACCAGATTTACCCTGCCCAATAGTAGAGGTTCCTTACGGCCATGAGCCCAATAGTCCCACTAAAAATATGAAGAAGACCCAAGTTAATCCTAAGGCACCATAGAAACCACCAAAGAGGCTACCATGTTCGCCGCCAGGAGGAGGCCATTGGACACGGGTTCCTACGACCTGACCACCAGTACAACTAGTCGGAGCCCAAGTTTTTGCAGCCAGAGCCCCCTTGAGTGCATACCTCCCTACTTCCTATGGCCCTATAGAAAATATACCTAATGCCTGTAGAGCCGACCTGGTTCCACCACCACCATCACCACCGGAGGTAGAGTTAATGGAGGAAGAAAAGAACTTGCTGCCTCCGTATGTATCACCATGGAAGGGATACATTGTAAGAGTGTCAGTAGAAACACAAGAACTTTTATAAGAGCCCAACATTCGAGAGGGTGTCATGCAACTATAGGACCCCATCACTCTCAAACTCCAGGAATTGAAGTTTGAAGATTACAACACCAAGAAACAAGAGTTTTCTACAAGTCAATTCATGATCGTGGAGCCTGGTGAACCACCAAATCTAGTCATTGTTTCTTCAATGGAGTTTGTGCATGGATTGTAGAAGTCAAGTATCTTAAACCTGCTCCTTATGCCACATTTCGGTCGATCTGCCCTAATTGGTATGTATGTCAAGTAATTGCTAGTATTCTTCCATGGAGGTTACCTATAGATGGACAAGCCATATGAGGTAATGGTGGACCTGGTCTCGGCCATCATAGGTGTCCCACGGCAAGGACTCGACCTGGCCCCATACCTGCACAAGGACTGGGAAAAGTTGGACAAGAACGATATGAAGACCAGGTACCAACTTCTTCATGGCAGGAAGGGCTTCCACATTATCTCTATCAATGAAAGTGTTGTAAGAGATGTAGAAAAAATCTTATGCAGTAAGGTTGTGTGCAAGATGAGGCCTACCGAGTGTACTACTGCAATAGTGGAGCTAGCAGAAAAGTGTGTGGAAGGAGTGCACATTAACTGGTCCCAGTTCCTCCTGAACGAACTGATGGACGATGTGTGTGACACGCAAGACCATCCCATGGAGAAGTTACACTTCTCATGGATTTTAATTATGATCTCATTTGTAGTATGGGCTCCACCACCAGATTATCAACCCATGGATATCCCAGTAGAGCTCCTCGGAATGCCGTTCCCAAACCTCTGGGACCACAAGGATAGTAAGCAAAAGGCTGATATGATGCTTGCATTCTTTCTACAAGGGCAAAGGATTAGGCAGATTGTGCGAAAGAAATATCGACTAAAACCTGTGACAGTGGAAAAATATCCATTCATTCATTTCCATGTAGGGCAGCACAACATTTTCTTGCATCCGCACAATGTCCCCAAGAAGCAGGCGCTCTCAAATTTATTTATCCTCAGAGATGTGGATATTCAAAGGGAAATCAACAACTGGCCTAAGGAATGGTTTTGTAAGCATGAGGAAGTTCCTACAGAGAAGAAAGTGTTGTAGGGCGTTCCACAAGAGAACCCACCCCAAGCTCGCACCAATAACGATACCCAGGACAATCAAGATGAATCCCAAGAATAATAATAATAAGAAGAAGAAGAACAAGGCCCACCCAATGCCAGTGAAGATGACCCCTCTACTGATGACGAGTGCACACTCAAACGACCAGAAAGCGAAAGGGCTAAGAGCCCATGGAAGAAGACAAAGAAGCCTTGAGTATCCCACATAGAAAGAAGTAGAAGGAGACCCGATCCCAAGTTATGGGCATAGAAGATGAGGATCTGACCCTTCTTAGCGAGGAGGTTACCGAAGTAGCTGAGAAAACTTTGGGAAATATCGTGAGCAGACAAACCAATTGGATAGTTCCATCACTATAAAAGTTAACTAGCTGACAGAGACTGTCGCAGAACTGCACGACACAATGTAGGCTGAAACCTATGGTGTAGACTTAGCAAACACTCTAGCTACATCAGTGCTACTCCTGCCATTAAGAATAGATATTCCCGCACATGCATTTTATATAGAAGAAGCAGAGAAAGAGGAAAGTGTCCATATATTGGACACGTTAATTTTAGATTTCTCTAAGCTCACCTTGCTGTAGATATATTCAATTCAACATGCCGCCTCCATAGAGATCCGAATCTGGGAAAATGTGGTTGCATATCAAGTGGAAAAGGAAACCAAGAAAGCAAGGGAATGCAAGCAAGTTATCAACCGTCAGTGGGAAGACTAGTCCAAGCCTAGAAGCAGGCCTCACTAGAGCAAGCTATCAAGGAGGCAGTCGTCAAACTATCAAATGAGGAGGATGAAGCTGAGGCAGAAACTATGCACCAACTAAGGTGGTTATCCAAACTAGCCACAGACTTAAAGAAATAGGTTCAGGAAAGGAGAACCAACCAACATCCTAGCACGCCCCCTGAAGTGTTGTGGCACAAGAAAGAATCGACAAATCAAGCTATTGCTCGGCTTAGGGAAGCCGAGAACATCTGCACAGAAGTGGTGGAAGCAATTGTCATGACATGGGAACAACTAATCAAGGATGAGAATGCAAAACAACTTGCCAAACTGTGCAACAAGAATACCTATAGATATTGGCGATGAAGACAGAGATTAAGAAGATTCCAACTAAGGAAAAAATCGCCAAATGTACTGAGCTCAAGAAGCTCCTGAACAAGGAAAGAACTCTGCATGACTAGGAAAGCATGCACAACAAGGAGACAGATGAGCAGTAGGATGAAGCTGAAAGGGTGACAGGCCTAATTCAACCTATCCAATAGTGAATCAATGAGTTCATGCAAGCACTGGCCAATACCTCGTTGGAACACCTTAGCAATGAAAGAGTGCAGGAACTAGAGCAACAGGAAAATGAAGCTTGCCAGGAGATAGAATGGCTTACTCCCATTTTTTCCCAATTCCAACAGAAGATTAGAGGCACAGAATAGTATGCACTGGAACATGCACCTGAGGATTTGTAGGAAGAGGAAAATCAAGAAGAGGAAAGAGAGAAAGAGGAAATAGAAGAAGAGGAAAAGTGTTGCCACCTTTGACACACCTGGGGGGGGACATGGAAGAAATATTCAAGCCATGGTGTGTCCTTGGGGGAAACTCTTGAGTCAATGCTATCACCTTCTTCTTGACTCCTTCGTTTATGCTCAACTCCTAGTGAATCCAAGGGGGGTAGACCCTATTAAGTTACTAAGGCTAATTAATTTAGTATGATGGTATTTAATTGAATAAGTTTCTTAGGAGTTTGAAATTAACAATTGAGAACCATAGATAACAAGATGAAAAATAAACACAAGTAATCACAATGCTGACACACAATATATATATCAAAAGAAGTAAACAAATAACCAATGCCTTAAAATGGAGTCGCAAGATGATTAAATGTGCTTGCATGTGCTTGGAGTGAATGTTTTACAATTGTATCTTGGTACATTTTAAGTTAATATGAAAAATGAGTGGATTAAATTAGGCAAGGGGGGACTCCAGATATACCCAAGAGGTACTTGGAGTATGTCCAAAAATAAAAGCTTCACGGCTACCCACAAGGTGTTTGTGGGCTGGATGGAATATTGGATACTATGTTCATAATACACCCATTAGGGTGTAATAGATATTTCCACCTTGAGGTCACTTTCTAATTGTTCCCACTCCTTTGGGTATTTTGCCACCGCTTACGGTTTGTTCGATGCATTGGATTTTCGCCTGATGGTGGTTAATTGGGGAAAGTGAAACCTAATTAATCTATTCACTCACATTGCTTTTGATGCAGCTTGACTGATCAGACGAACTGCAGCCAAAACGCAGAGCATACACAACGGAGTCTTTGTAATTTTTAGTAAATTTTAATCGATGTGTTTTTATTAGAAAGAAAACCCTCCAGGAACCTCTTTTGTTCCAAGTGGACCTCAATTGGGGAATCAAGGAGGGGGTTGATTTTAATTGATTGCTTGCAAAAATTAATAGTGAATAATGAAGCAGCAAAAATAAAACAAACCACAGGTTCTCTAATTAAATCTACCACAATCCTCTTTCACCTTTCGGTTCAATCAAGATTCGTGGGGTAAGTATTAAAGTTAATTTGACTTTATAATATGAAATATATGATGAAATTAATCAAATTACACTATTTTTCCTAAATAAAACTAATCTAGAGCAAAAAATAGGAAAAATGCAAAAAAGGAAAAAGGATGCGAATCCCCCCAGGAAGGATGGGGAATGGGCTCAAAAGAGCCTATTCAAAATTATTTTTTATTACCAGTGGTCACAATATCATAAACCTGATATAATTCCTCTTTCTTATTATACAAAACAAACCCAAGAGCTTACAAAGTGCAAAAAATAAAGATTTCAGAAAATGGGGAGACCCCTAGGGGGTTTCGGTTGGCCCAAAAGTCACTTTTCGGACAGCACCTCCTCCTATTTTCTGTTATACCTTCTAAAAACCAGAAATATTATTAAAATTAAATATTCCCAAAATCAATTTGAAAGTACCTTTGGGTCAACACACTTTTAACCGAAAACAGCTAAGTTAAAACTAGTTAAAAAAAGGTGAAAAAACGAACTAAGGAAAGCAAGCTTTCCTTGGGATATTGGCTTGCCTTTTGGGCAGCCAATATGATGTGCACTGATTGCTATGTTTATATTTTAAATTACGAAATATAAATCTAATGTATTCAAGCTACAAATTTTATTTAAAATGCCACGCAAAAAAGACAATTTCCATAAAGCTAGATCTAGAATGATTATGAAACCTTTTTTAAGAATAAGATCTAGATTATGAGCTTTAAGAAGATAGATCTATCTTAAATTTCACTCTAATATTATATATCTAAACAAATCAAAGCTATGAACCAGGTAACCAAGTAGATTTTAAATTTTAAGAGGAGAAAGAGAAGAAGGCAAGCTTGTTGCTGTGAAGATCAATTGGAGAGCTCCCGGTGGAAGCAGTTGGATTATGTAGCATGAAAAAGTGAAGATGATGAGGAACAAAAATTTTCAATGCCTTCTCCATGGAAACCTGTTACTAGCACTCATAACACTTGCAAATAGATTTGTGAGATCCAATGATATACATATAAAAAGACTAGAGCAGCATCATAATAAACTTATTGAAAATGCTAGATCTTGATCTTTACATACATATGAATAATACAATCTAGAAATAAACTTATTTAAAAACTCTTTCCTTTCGATTGGGAGAAATCCTGACAAGGTTAGATTCACAAATCAAACAAGAATAAAAATGCACCAAATACAGGTTACCTCAAGCATGAGCAACAATATTCATCCAATCGAATGCCTTACACCATCTAGCCTCCGAAGCTTTTATTTATTCACAATGAGAAATATAGCAACATTACAATAGAAACAGCTCTTCATTCCAACTCTAACTAGCTTGGAAAGGAGGAAAATGTGCTTTATTTACAGCAAAAACTGAAACCCTATCCTAGAGGGGGCACAATTCCCAAGGAGAGAGGGACTGCAGCTGCATGAGGAGTCAAGCTGATCTTGATCTAAGTCTAACTGAGTCTGATCGGAGTCTAACTGAGTGTAACTAACAATCAGAGTGTTGATCGAACTGACAGATCAACTGGTTAATTGAAACATCAACCAAACCACATCCAGATGAGCCCACACGTGTGGAGGAGATAGAGAGGGCACAAATCCCAAGGATCCATGTTGTGGTGCACTCCCTCTTCAGCCCAAATCAACTCCTTCAATCAAGGCATGGTCAGCTCTATTCAATCCAAAGCCGATGAGATTGATTTTAGTCTAATCGGAGCAAATCCCACTGATTTATCAGGTGCTCTGAGTTAGAAAATGAGCACCCCCATGAATGAATCCGAATTTTAACCCCACTTTTATTACAAAACCAATTTTTCCAATTAGACTTTTAAAAATAGCTTAAGTTTTTGAAAAAAATGAAACTTTAAAAAAACTTTGAAAAATAAAAATAAATAAATAAAACCAAGGGGGACTTAGACATGTTCATATGACTAGACCATAATGCCTATCATGTTTATACATTGACACACATACTCTAATAACCTCAATAGGCCTAAATGTCAATTCAACCACCCCAACTTTGGAGGAGTTTGGTGAAAAACTCAGAAATTATCATTCGTTTATTCAACAACCAATAATAACCAAGGGAAAAACACCATGGGCTGATCGAATTGACAAGTAAGTCTAGGAGACCGAGTCTTTTACAGACACTACCATGCTAGAAAATTTTATTGCATCTACCCCATGGGGGTATGAACATGTGGTAGATAAAAAAGCAGTTCCCAAAAGCAAGTCTGAAGGTCTTCTGAAGTCCAAACAAATTATCTTTGTTTGGTTCACCAAGCTCACTTGATAAAACCACCAAGTACAACTTATGTGGTAACATATGGTTCCAACTGCGGGACGTGTGCTCGATATGGTCATTGGGAAAAGAGAGGATACGAGAACACCAGAATCTCTGGTTTATACACCCTATAAAAACATCT
Source organism: Pseudotsuga menziesii (assembly GCA_001517045.1). Classification (NCBI taxonomy): domain Eukaryota; kingdom Viridiplantae; phylum Streptophyta; class Pinopsida; order Pinales; family Pinaceae; genus Pseudotsuga; species Pseudotsuga menziesii. The sequence goes on along the minus strand of LPNX010818411.1, from coordinate 657,427 downwards.
CAACTTGACAAGAAAACCTCAGTAGCACAAGCTTTATAAAAAACCAAATGAACCATTAAGCTGGTTTATTTAAACAAAACGAATGTAACTAACTAATGAAAAAAGTGTTTTATTATAGCCAAATACATGACATAAATGTGAAAAGTAAATTCTCTCTTTTGAGGAGCTTATTTTCCTACTCTAAGCATGATATAAAAAGGGTTAAGTGTAATCATAAATCCAATGTAACCACTTAAGCATTTTATTAACGTAAAAAAAATTTCCTTGTCTTTGGTTACCAGCCAAAGTAAGAATACTTTATTTATAGAATGCAAACCTATGTGATGATCTGAAATGAGCGGGTTGGATGGGAAATCATAGGCATGAATAAAGTCATTAAATTTCTTCAGAAATTGGTATGTGCTTTCACAGGTTGCTTCTATCCATGACTGGATAGGACTAATATACCAATCGACATGATGAGGCAGACTGACTACATCATCATACTGATCATCAGGGCTTATCAAATGATAACTCTCTGCATAATCCCCAAGTAGCTCCAAATGATAACGAACCTCTATATGTGAATAAGATGATTGAGACTGATATTCCACTGACTATATCACTTCTGAATTTTCACAACACTGCTTCTCAATGTTTCCATTACTGTTGACTTTGTGAGGCTCTGCATGATATGACTCTGGATGATCATGTGAAAATTCTGAATGCTCCTCTTCCATACTAATATTTTCCCACGTATCTAGATCCATGCTCCCCTCTATGGACGTATCGTATATTGGACTTCCACAAATTTTTGAATAGACACTCCCCTTGCTGGACATATCATGGATGAGATTCTCAATAATATTTTCACAAGTTGGATTATCAATGAAATTCCAATAGTCATCACTCCCATCTATGTTGGATATGAGAGAGTCTTCCTTGCTAGTATCACATCCTAATATATAACGACCCTCCTCCTGTTCATAATAATCATTCTTCAAAGTTTTGGTTTCAAAGATATTACAAGAAGTTAAATTTTCCAAAACTTCATCCCTAAGTGATGAACATAGAGGAGTGTCATCATACACATCATAAATTTCTTCTTGAGTGTCGATCTCTGTAATGGTTTCCTCATGAGGGACTTCTGGAAAAATATTATCATTTCAACAAACTTGAGAAAACCTCAAATATTCAATGTTTTCAGCTATGGTGACATGAGGAGAGTCTTGAACAATGTGTTCAATCATGGGTTCCTCGTTAAGCTCTTCAATAGGATCATCCCAAGTGTTCCCATTTATAATGGAATTCATGGGCTCCTTTAGCTCGTTTAGGTAAGTGAGGGCCCTTTCTACAATATTTACCATGTCTCCCTCACCATTATGCCACCTCTCAAAAAACATAGCACATAAGTATTCAGGGGAGGTAATGCATTTATAAGGAAGACCAAAAAACCATATCCATGCCTTCTTTTTCAAAGACTGAGCAAATAATTCACATCTCATTATCCCTATGAAGTATGTTGAGTTTATTCACAAATGAAAGAAAGGATATGATGTGAATGACAGCTGAATCACCATTTCCACAAAAAATTGGAGCCTAAGAATATATTTCATCCTGGAGATATGGTTCATAGTTAGGAAAACTTGGGATGCCCGAGAAATCGATGGGAGGATATACATTAGAAACTAGAGGACCATAATCTTCATCATCCATAACGGCTTATCAGTAGCATATATCAACCATGCATTTTGTACTGAATCAAAGCTATCAAATAATCAGCATTTAAAAGTTTTAATATGTTGCATGGGCTCATCTAAACACAACAAAACTTCACAAGTTTATGAGATAACAAGGTTTCATCCCTTCAATGGCGTCACCATGTGAAAAATAAAAATAAGCATTTATAAATCTTTCACAAAAATTATTTTTTGCTTTTCTTTGTAAAAATAAAAACTGAAAAAATGTCAGTGGAGTCGCCAGATGAAAATTAAACATCTACTCTAAGCATTCATCAAACAAATCAGAAACAAAAAGGATGAAAACAAAATTTGTACTACGGGAATAAAAATATTTATCCCCGGCAACGACGCCAAAAGAGTGTTGCCGCCTTTCACACACCTAGGGGGGACATGGCAAAAATATTCAAGCCACTCGGTGTGTCCTTGGGGGAAAGTCTCGAGTCAAGGTTGTCACCTTGTTCTTGACTCCTCCGTTTAGGCTCAAATCCTAGTGAAGCCAAGGGGAGTAGACCCTATTAAGTTACTAGGGCTAATTACTTTAGTATGATGGTATTAAATTGAATAAGTTGCTTAGGATTTTGAAATTAAAAATTGAGAACCACAAATAACAAGATGAAAAATAAACACAAGTAAGAACAATGCTGACACACAATATATATATCGAAAGAAGTAAACAAATAACCAGTGCCTTAAAATAGAGTCCCAAAATGATTAAATGTGCTTGCTTGTGCTTAGAGTGAATGTTTTGCAATTGTCTCTTGGTACGTTTTAAGTTAATATGAAAAATGAGTGGATTAAATTAGGCGATGGGGGACTCCAGATATACCTGAGGGGTACTCGAGTATGCCCAAAAATAAAACCTTCACAGCTACCCGCAAGGTGTTTATGGGTTGGATGGAGTCTCGGAGACTGTGTTCATAATACACCTATTAGGGTGTAACAAAGATCGATTCCTGGAGGTCACTTTCCAGTTGTTCCCACTCCTTTGGGTATTTTTCCACTGGTTACGGTTTGTTCGAGGCATTGGATTTTCACCTGATGGTGGTTAACTAGGGAAAGTGAAACCTAATTAATCCAATCACTCATGTTGCTTTTGATGCAACTTGACTGATCAGATGAACTGTAGCCAAAACAAAGAGCATACACATCAGAGTCTTTGTAAAGAAAACCCTCCAGGAACCTCTTTCGGTCCAAGTGGAAATCAATTGGGGAATCAAAGAGGGTTCTGATTTTAATTCATTGCTTGCAAAAATTAATAGTGAATAATGAAGCAGCAAAAATAAAACAAACCATGGGTTCTCTAAATAAATCTACCACGATCCTCTTTCACCTTTTGGTTCAATCGAGATTCATGGGGTAAGTAGTAAAGTTAATTTGACTTTATAATATGGAATATATGATGAAATTAATCAAAGTACACTATTTTGCATAAATAAAACTAATCTAGAGTAAAAAATAGGGAAAATGCAAAAAAGGAAAAAGGACATGAATCCCCTAGGGGAGATGCGGAATGGGATCAAAAGAGCCTATTCAAAATTGTTTTTTATTACCATCGGTTACAAAATCATAAAACAGATATAATGCCTCTTGGTTCTTATACAGGATGAACCCAAGAGCTTACAAAGTGCAAAAATTAAAGATTTTGGAAAATGGGGAGACCCCTGGGGGGTTCCGAATGGCCCAAAAGTCACTTTTTGGACAGCACCTCCTCCTATTTTCTGTTATACCTGATAAAAAATGGAAATATCATTAAACTTAAATATTCCCAAAATCACTTTCAAAGTACCTTTGGGTCCACACACTTTTAACCGAAAACAGCTAAGTTAAAACTAGTTTAAAAAAAGGTGAAAAAAGGAACCAAGGAAAGCAAGCTTTCCTTGGGATCTTGGCTTGCCTTTTGGGAAGAAAATTTAATGTGCACTGATTGCTGGATTTGTCTTTTAAATTATGAAATAGAAATCTAATGTATGCAAGCTACAAATTTTCTTTAAAATGCCACACAAAAAAGACGATTTCCCTAAAGCTAGATCTAGAATGCTTATGAAACCTTTTTTAAGAACAAGATCTAGATTATAAGCTTTAAGAAGATAGATCTATGTTAAATTTCACTCTAATATGATAGATATAAAATAATCAAAGCTATGAACCAATTAACCAAGTAGATTTTAAATTTTAAGAGGAGAAAGAGAAGAAGGCAAGCTTGTAGCCGTGAAGATCAACCAGAGAGCTCCCGGTAGAAGCAGTTGGACTATGTAGCATGAAAAAGTGAAGATGATGAGGAACAAAATTGTTCAAGACATTATCCATGGAAACTTATAACTATAACACATAACACTTGCAAAGATATTTGTGAGATCCAATGATATAAATATAAAAAGACTAGATCAGCATGATAACAAACTTATTGAAAATGCTAGATCTTGATCTTTACATACATATGAACAATAGAATCTAGAAATAAACTTATTTAAAGCCTCTTTCCTTTCGATTGGGATAAATCCTGATAAGGTTAGATTCACAAATCAAACAAGAATAAAAATGCACCAAATATAGCTTACCTCAAGCATGAACAACAGTATTCATCCAACTAAATGCCTTACACCATCTAGCCTCCAAAGCTTTTCTTTATTCACAATGAAAAATATAGCAACATTACAATAGCAATAGCTCTTCAATCAAAATATAGCTAGCTTGGAAAGGAGGAAACTGTGCTTTATTTATAGAAAAAACCAAAACCCTATCCCAGAGGGGGCGCAATTCCCAAGGACAGAGAGACTACAGCTGCATGAGGAGTCAAGCTGAGCTTGATCTAAGTCTAACTAAGTGTGATCTGAGTCTAACTGAGTGTAACTAAAAATGGAAGTGCTGATCGTACTGACACATCAACTGGTTAACTGAAACATTAACCAAACCACATCCAGATGAGCCCACGCGTGTGGAGGAGAGAGAGAGGGCACAAATCCAAAGGATGCATGTTGTGGTGCACTCCCTCTTCATCCCAGATAAACTCCTTCAATCAAGGCATGGTCAGCTCTAGTCAATCCAAAGCCGATGAGATTGATTTCAGTCAAATCGGAGAAAATCCCACTGATTTAGGAATTTGGATTTTCTCCATTATTTAATTAATTTATCAATTAAAATAATCAATATTTGATTTTTAGGGTTTTTTGACGTGAGTGATGGGAAAATCACTCAAAACTTAGGAAAAGTGGGTTTATGGGTTTATCAGGTGCTCTGAGTTAGAAAATGAGCACCCCCATGAATGAATCTTACTTTTAACCCCACTTTTATTACAAGACCATTTTTTGCAATTAAACTATTAAAAAATAGCCTAAGTTTTTGGAAAAATTAAAACTTAAAAAAAGACTTAAAAAATTTTAAAAATAAATAAAACCTAGGGGGACAGAAAAACTCAGAATAAAACCTAGTTTGCTGAAAAACTCAGAAATTATCAGTTGTTTATTCAACAACCAATAATAACTAAGGGAAAAAACACCCTGCACGGATCGAATTGACAAGTATGTCTAGGAGACCGAGTCTTTTACAGATACTACCATGATAGAACATTTTATTACAACTCCTCCAAGGGGGTATGAACATGTGGTAAGCAAAAAAACACTTCCCAGAAGCAAGTCTGAAGTTCTTCTAAAGTCCAAACAAATTATCTTTGTCCATTTCACTGGGATCACTTGATAAAACCACCAAGTACAACTTAGGTGGTAACAAAAAGGAAGACGAAGGCAGACAGGAAGGTGAAGAGGAGCAAGAAGAATGCCATCAAGAAGGCCCAGAGCATACACACGAAAAACCTATGGACATAGACTTTTCAGAAGAGGCCAAAAAAGAAATTATATAACCCCAAGCCTCAACATCTAAAATTTTATCTAAGTATAGGATGCAGCCATGGTGCAGGAAACACCGCCAAAAAAAAACATGCACAAGTGACAAAACCCACAAGAGAGGAAGCAAGAGAAAAGATATATATATATATATATTACAAACGGATGCGCATTTTGCACCACCTACTATGTCCACTGCTTAGTGGCTCAAGACAAGCCACATGTGAGTGTTGGGGGCTTGTTGGGCCTGGGGAAAGTGCACAAGAAACAAGCACAAGAGTCATTTCACAGTGTAAGAACAAGCAAGAAAACCTGTGCGAACAAAGGAAGTTGTGCAAATGAGGAAAGATGCGTAGAAGGAATAGTAGGTGCAAAATATGTCACCTGTGCGGAAGCGAAAAAATTCACAGAATAAAGAGGTTGCAGGTTAAAATAGTAACACAAGTGAAGAATAATGGCCAAAAGAGACAGGGCGATTGTGGGTGCTGAAGTCGTCTTAATATGTCGAAGGCCACATGAGTGAAAGAACACTATAAGTAAGGCAGTTAGTGCCTCATGTCAAGTCATGTTCACCATAGCTTTAGCCTGAGGGGTGGTTGATGGTGACAGTTAACAGATTTCCTATATGCAGTAGACCCTGTGTGGTCATGTAAAATAGTATAAATAGGAGGGATTCAATGGAAAAAGGGTTGGTCTCAACTATGTCTTAGTTGGTCGTCATTATGTTTTTAGGTTATCATTTCAATAGTTTTTGTGAAGGGTTAACAGAAGATAGATCTCTGAGTAGTAGAGTAGCCAGGAGTCTACAGGATGCAGCCAGAGTTACTGTAGTAGAAGAGAATCTCTGCTAGAGTAGTGCAGATGCTAGAGAGTTTGATCCCGACTATGTGCGTATTTGTAGATGGTAGCAGTAGATTAGGAGAAATAAGATAGAGAGCATGAGAACTAGAAGTCTGAGCCATAAATACATATCCTAAGATCAATTTGCATTCTGCAGACTGCAAGGTGCTATATCCTTTTCTCATGCTAGAAGAAGAGCACCTTGGTGGTTTTTCGTAGATGGGTTTCCACGTTATCTCTTGTGTTTGAATGGGTGATTGGTGTTGTGAATGTTTATGTTTTTGCTTGATTATGCTTATGATGCAAGTCCTATTATGATTGAATGGATATCGAACTGTCAGATAAATATTGACAGCATGATTATGTTACTGCGCAATGTTTTGAGTGTTAGTTTATGTGTTTACTGCGCACTGTTCTGTCATGTTTGGGGTTACTAAGGCCGAATTTGTGTAGCGTCATTAGTAGTTGGTAAAATATTTGTGCGGTGTGCACTATAGTTTGACAAAAATGTCTCCCTCCTCGTGACTTGTTAGAGCTCCTTGGCCGCTTACCAAGGGACTATAATCCCTCGACAATCGTGGAAACATGGTTTTGGCAGTTACCCATCGAAGAGATATCTCGGGTGAGACTTCGCCTGCTTCGCAAGTGTTGCCAACGGGGATTTCTCTATTGGGATGGTATCTCGAGTATTTGTTTGGTTGACAGGATGCGCAGAACCTGGGTCACACGAGTTAGGAAAAGTGGCCAACAAATGGTTCCATTTTCGGGACCCTGTTGATCAAATAGAGGGAAATGTTGTGGCACCCAACTAAGAATGAAGTCGAGGAGTGGCTAGAGTCAAAGACGTTGATATTCGCACAGAAGGAAAGCGAGGGTTCACGACTAAGCCCTAGAAACTAATTGTGGCAATATATGTATTCAGACATCCATGAAATATTTTTTGTAGAGTTTCTCGTTATATTGCAAGAATGGCTATCGGAGTTAGCATCCCAGCACACTGACTTCGAGAGAAGAGGAGTGATTGACTAGTTCGACCAATTGACACAAGAAGTAGCACAAGCAAGTAACCCTATTTCTAGAGATTTTGATTTTTGGATTAAAAGCATATTAGAAGGGTATGTTATGAAGTTCGTTGTTGAAGTGATAACCTCGTATAGCGAGGCACAGAGACAATTTTTCCAAGGACCTCAGGGAAGGTACCTTATGTCTATAAACCTATGGATTAAAATGATCCTTTATGAAAAGGGTATTTTACAAATCAAATATTGAGCCACAGAGTCTGTGAGGGGGATATGTTGTGTAATATTTAGGATTAATATGGAAGGTAATAAGAATAAATGTTCCAAGGAATCTCAAAGGACGATTTGGACACCGGAATCTTAAGAAGCAGAAGGAGAATTCGGTTAGGAAAGAGGAGGAAGGTAGCTGGAGGCAGGAAGGCTTATAGCCTACCCAGGGAGGGTGAACATGGGTGTGGGTCACACCTAGATAAAGGATCCTTTGACGAACAGGAGGAGTATAGTCCAATTTTTGAGAAATTAGAATCGGGAGAGTCTATAGAGTCACCGAGGACAGGACATGACTGTGACATTCCTGAAAGATCCCCTGAAGTGAGACCCAGAAGTTCCTCACCTAAACCACTTGTGAACACTGGTAGCCCTACTATTGGGACTAGTGCACAAGGAATCTATTATAACTAGATCTTGTTCTTAGTTTATCTATTCATTTTGTCCTAATTTTCAATCGTTGGCTTAAAATGATTTTACATTTTATGTTGATTTTAAGAACTTTTGACAATTAGTAATTTTTGTTGGATTTTTCACTCAAGGAGAGGCTTTGGAGCTTTTATTTCTCAAGATAGCATTTATAAATCTTATATAAATGGATGACTGTTATTGATTATATATAAAATGATAAGCCCTTTTACCTGTTATTGAAGACCCCTTGGTTTCCATTCTTGAGCCAAAGTTTAAAAAGAACAACAATGGAGAGGAAGAGAATGCTTCACTTTATGATGAATATAATGAAGACACTGAAGTTTTAAATCAGAAATTTCATGATCTCGTGGCTTCTTGGATGGAGGTGTATTTTTCAAAGGTTTCTAATGGTCCATATTTTTGCATACTTCCTATTTCCAGTCATAAGTATCAGCTGCATACATACTCTTTATTGCATTTATCATATCTTTTGTGGGTTTCCTCAAACAGTTGCATTCATGGAATTATGATTCTCAGTCGAATGGTTTCTTGGCTTCACTGGAAGTGTGATTACACTTGATTGGGTTGTTTCCTCCAATTAGAAGTAGGAGTAAATAGTAGAATAATCTCCCTATATGAGCATGTAGATTCTTTTTAGTATGCTGGTTTGTAGTGTTGATGTAATTGTAACTTCGGAATGCATTCAGTTGTATTTCTTATGTATTATAACTTGATGTTTAGTCCAGGATGTATTGTAATGTACTTGAGTCATGTCATCCCCCGATGTTCCTATTGGGAGGTTCTATAATGTAAACAAGTCATGTCAAGTCAAGGTGGGTAACCCTCCTATTGTCTAAGGGTTAAAGTCCCCGCAGTTCCGGGGCACTAGGGTTATTAGACTCACCTAGTGAAGTCGGCCCTAGTTGGGTTTAGTCAAGTCAAGAATTAGTATAAATAGAGAGCTAGCCCCTCTATTTATCACACACTCACTCACACTTAGTTGTAGCACATAGCTAAGGAAGAGAAAGACACTAGGGCAAGGAACAAAGAGGTTACTACTGTCGGGAGATCATCTTACTATTTTGGGGTTTTACTTTTGGTGTTGATTCTATCTCTGAGGAAGTTGCGGGTTTTTCTCCATTTATGGTTTCCTCGAGGAAAAACATTGTGTTCATTGTCTCTTTTGTTTGATTGATGTGGTTGTTGTTCTCTCAGTTAAAGATCCTAATGTTATTCTAGCTTAATGTTAAAAATCTAACATGGTATCAGAGCTAACCTGAGAAGAAGACACTGTGCAGCTGTGGGAAATAGGGCTTCCTAGTTTGTGGATCTCTCTCCACAAATTTTCAACAAAAGAGGGTTGGAATAACTCTCCTCCCTAGGGCACATCTTTATATTGAATCATAATCCAATTCTGAGGTTTTTCAGTTTTGGACCCGACACTGCTGTCGGAAATTAGGGCTTTTCACAGAAGTGGAATTTTTTAGTGAGCCCGGGCCTGGATTGATCTCCTCTTCAAAATCAAAGTTAGGCTTCAAGATAAAAGAATTTGGTAGGAAAAAACTATGGAAAAGCAAAAACGTAATCTGCTCCTGAACTAGCACTGTGGAATTTCAGCTCCAAATCTAAATCTGATATCTTGACCTGGTAAGATCTAAATATTTTGTATTTCCATATGAAGTTCTCAGTTAAGATGTCTCATCATACCAAGATTGATGAAAATCTTGAGGGAGCTGATAACTTCCAATCCTATAAGTATAGAATCTCCCTAGTCCTAGAAGAAAATGAGTTGGACTCCTATATCAGTGAGGAGGTTCTAGTTCCAGAGGGAGATGAGGCTAAGGCCTTACATAAGAATAAGTTGGTTATGGAAAAGAGTATTATTGTTGATTCAATAAAGGATCACCTCATACCACAAGTGTCCTCCCTAAAGACACCTAAATCTATGTTTGATTCCCTAACCAAATTGTTTGAAGGGAAGAACATAAATCGAAAGATGACTCTGAGAAACCAATTGAAGAATGTCAAGATTCAGAATGCAGAGACCATCCAATCTTACTTCACTAGAGTTTCTCAGATCAAGGAACAACTGGAAGCAGTAGATGAAGAAGTGGAAAATGCAGATATTGTAATGACCACCTTGAATGGTCTCCCTAGGACATGGGACTCTTTCATTCAAGGGATCTGTGCCAGAAAGAAGTTAGCCAAGTTCAGCAGACTTTGGGAAGAATGTTCACAAGAAGAAGTTTGGATAGCAGCTCGAGAAGAGAAGATGGGAAGTGAATATCAAGCTCTCACAACCCAGAAGGGACCATTATCATCATCATTCTAAAGGTAAGCACTCTTCCCACAAGAAATCTCAACTCAGATGTTATACTTGTGATGAAATAGGACACTTTGCAAGAGATTGTCCTAAAAGCAAAAGAAATCCTCACAAGAAGAAAAAAAACAAGAGAAGACATCATGCTCATGCTACAGAGGATGATGAACCTTCCAAAAAGAAGACCAAATATGAAAGTGAAGATTCTTCAAGTGATGAAGAATATGTTTTGATTTCTGCTCTCATGGGAAATATCACACATGGAAGCAATGATTGGCTAATAGACAGTGGGGATTCCAAGCATATGACAGGATTCAAGGAATCCTTTGTGAGACTATCAGAATATGAATCACCTCACAAGGTGAAGCTTGAAGATGACTACCAATATCCAATAAAAGGTAGTGGGGAATCCTCTTATAAGCTAGACTTTGGAAAGTCTATGAAAATGAAGGAAGTGTTGTTTGTACCAGGACTAAGGAAGAACCTTCTCTCCATATATGCATTAGATGCAAAAGGATTGAGGGTTGCATTGTTGGTCATCTGGGTAGACCCGGGTTTACTATAATGAACCAACAACACCCCTAGCTCACTGGCCTTTTCGACGACAGACCACAGAGGGGCTTGAAGTCTCACCCGAAGTGATCCTAATGGGTTGGCCAAGGACTCAAGTGTCTTGACCAGGTCTGTATGGTGTCCTGTGTGCGTCTTGCAGCTCTTCTCAGCTCACAAGACCACTCTTTCCTCTCTGTGATGCATAGTTTCCTCTTACTCACAATGGCTCTAACTCTTATCGCATCGCCGCACCCCGGGAAACACATATCTCTTTCCTCCGCTCGATCCTTAACCGCAGTGCACCACAGCTCTTCTGATGGTGCGATATCACATCCCTGCGATATCCTACCGCTGCGACTCAGCACACCTAGCGTTACTTGTGTTCAACTTACAGGATTCAATACACAGGGCTGTTTTATACTTCTACTCTTAACTGTCTTAGGTGAAACTTAGAAAAACTCTTATATAGAATACTTAAAGACTTCAACTTGCATTTATCCTTGTAATATGCTATGAACTGAATAACATACACATACATTTACTGTAAGCAAAGTTCATGTAATGAATGACAAATATAACAAGTAAATACAATCACATGAATCAAGCACATAACACTTTGGTTTTACGTGGTTCACTTCCAGGGTGGAAGTTACGTCCACAGAACTGTGCTTCTATATTATAACTTGAGAGAGGTACACAGTTCTGCTGCACCGCATAGCTTTACACAGTTCTGATGCTTATAGTAAATGTATGTGTATGTTATTCAGTTCATAGCATATTACAAGGATAAATGCAAGTTGAAGTCTTTAAGTATTCTGTATAAGATTTTGTATAAGTTTCACCTAAGACAATTAAGAGTAGAAGTATAAAACAGCCCTGTGTATTGAGTCCTGTAAGTTGAACACAAGTAACGCTAGGTGTGCTGAGTCGCAGCAGTAGGATATCACAGGGATGCGATATCGCACCATCAGAGGAGCTGTGGTGCACTGCGGTTAAGGATCGAGCGGAGGAAAGAGATACGTGTTGCCCGGGGTGCGGCGATGCGATAAGAGTTAGAGCCATTGCGAGTAAGAGGAAACTGCGCATCGCAGAGAGGAAAGAGCAGTCTCGCAAGCTGAGAAAAGGTTCGAGATGCACACAGGACGCCATACAGAACCTGGTCAAGACACTTGATTCCTTGGCCAACCCATTAGGATCACTTGGGGTGAGACTTCAAGCAGCTTTGCGGTCTGTCGCCGAAAGGGCCAATGAGCTAGGGGTGTTGTTGGTTCATTATAGTAAACCTGGGTCTGCCCAGAAAACCAACATGCATTTATATATGGTCAAGTCATCATGTGTCCAAAAGGAAAGACTATTGATGATGCAGTAGTGATTGGAGAACAAGAAGGAGGATTGTATAAATTGAAGGGCCATCCAGATAGCTAATGTGTTGATAAATCCATTAGCCAAAGTGAAGTTTGAGTACTTTAGGGAGAAGCTTGGTGTTCTCCAGATCGAGGTTCCTTCCAAGGGGAAGTGATGAGTCCATGAGCCATTCTGACATGGTAAGAGGGTTGGTTCCTTCCATGGTCAGATGTAAGGGTTGATCCATTCTATCATGGTGAGAGGATTGGCTCCTTCCATGTCAGATATGAGTGTTGAGCCATTTTGATATGACTATAGGACTGGTTCCTACATGATCAGATATAAGGGTTGTTGCCATTCTTGGAATGGAGGTGCCTGGTCAGTTACCATGAATACTTGGTCTGGGATTAAGGGCCTTTTTGAAACAACTGTAAGATGTAGTCTTACATGATCAGATGTTAGCACATGGCCATTCTGATGTGATTGAGGGATTGGTTCCCACTTGATCAGATATAAGGGCTGAAGCCATTCTCTAGGAGAATGGAGGCACCTGGTCAGTTACCAGGAAAGCTCATTCTAGGACTAGGGGCCATTCTGATATGACTGTGGGATGTGTTCTCACATGATCAGATGTGAGTGCAGGGCCATTCTGATGAGTAGGTCAGATATAATTGTTGGGCCATTTTGATGAGTAGGTCAGATATAAGTGTTGGGCCATTCTGATGAGTAGTTTAGATATAAGTGTTGGGCTATTCTGACGAGCAGGTCAGATATAAGTGCTGGGCCATTCTTACGAGCAGGTCAGATAAAAGTGTTGGGCCATTCTAATGAGTAGGTCAGATATAAGTGTTGGGCCATTCTGATGAGTAGGTAAGATGTAAGGGCTGGGCCATTCTGACATGGGAGAGGATGAGGTTCCTTCCATGGTCAGATGTAAGGGCTAGGCCAATCTGACATGGTAAGGGGATTAAGTTCCTCTCATGGTCAGAAGTGAGTGCTGGGCCATTCTGATGAGTAAGTTAGATGTAGGGGCTAGGCCATCCTGACATGGGAGAGGATGAGGTTCCTTCCATGGTCAAATGTAAGGGCTAGGCCATTCTGACATGGTGATGGGATTAAGTTCCTCTCATGGTCAAATGTGAGTGCTAGGCGTGCCTTCTAACAAGTCAAAGTTAGATGTAAGTGTTGGACATGCCATTCTGACTTAGGGTCAGATATAAGCACTGAGAAAGACCTACATGGAGGATAGGCCTACACCCAACATGAAAAAGGGTTGGCTCTATAGAACTTCCTATGATGATAAGAATCATGAGATAGCACTCATGATGATTTCAGTGATGATGATCCAGCAGTGATGATCCAGATCCAGTGATGATCTCCAATGATGATCCAAATTGAGTGATGATCCAGATCCAGTGATGATCTACAGTGATGATCTAGATCGAGTGATGATCCAGATCTAGTGATGATGATCCAGATCCAGTGATGATGATCTAGATCGAGTGATGATCCATATCCACTGATGATGATCCAGATCGAGTGATGATCCAGATCCACTGATGATGATCCAGATCGAGTGATGATCCAGATCCACTGATGATGATCCAGATCGAGTGATGATCCAGATTCGATGATGAAAGATGACTTGAAGATGAAGGTAACTTGAAGATGAAGATGACGAGAGCTTGACAATGATCCAGATGATAGAGAGAAGAATACTTGTGCTGCTAAATTGTGTTGAGAGAATACCTTCCTAGTTAAGAAGGAGTGTTGATGTAATTGTAACTTTGGAATGTATTCACTTGTATTTCTTATGTATTGTAACCTGATGTTTATTTTGTGATGTATTGTAATGTACTTGAGTCATTTCATGCCCCGAGGTTCCTATCAGGAATTTCTATAATGTAAACAAGTCATTTCAATTCAAGGTGGGTAACCCTCCTATTGTCTAAGGGTTAAAGTCCCTGTAGTTCTGGGGCACTAGGGTTATTAGACTCACCTAGTGAATTCGTCCCTAGTTGGGTTTAGTCAAGTCAAGAATTAGGATAAATAGAGAGCTAGCCTCTCTATTTATCACACAATCACTCACACTTAGTTGTAGCGCATAGCTGAGGAAGAGAAAGACACTGGGGCAAGGAAGAAAGAGGTTACTGCTATCGGGAGATCATCTTTCTGTTTTGGGATTTTACTTTTGGTGTTGATTCTATCTCTGAGGAAGTTGCGGGGTTTTCTCCATTTATGGTTTCCTCAAGAAAAAACACTGTGTTCATTGTCTCTTGTGTTTGATTGTTGTGCTTGTTTTTCTCTCAATTAAAGATCCTAATGTTATGCTAGCTTAATGTTAAAAATATAACATGTAGTAGTATTTTGTCATTTTAGTGGTATGTCTTCATAGTTTGAGAAAGTTGCAGAGATTTGGTAAATGAATCCATCACCCATTGAATAAGGCACAAGTTCTATAGGTTCTTGAAGAATCACAAGGAGGACTTCATCCCGCAACAAGAGCCAAATGTTATAACTAGATCTTGTTCTTAGTTTATCTGTTCTTTTTGTCCTAATTTTCAGCCATTGGTTTAAAATGATTTTACATTTTATGTTGATTTTAAGAACTTTTGACAATCAGTAATTTTTGTTGTATTTTTCACTCAAGGAGAGGCTTTTGGAGCTTTTATTTCTCAAGCTAGCATTTATAACTCTTATGTAAGTGGATTACTATTATTGATTATATATAAAATGATAATCCCTTTTACCTGTCATGATTTTTCATTTCTGATCTGGTTGATTACTCAGTCTAAAATTTCATTTCCTGTTTAAAGGTTTATTCATGTAAATGCTTGTATCCTATGGGTGGAATTATTATTTAATGTGTAATGTTTATGGCTTATTGGGATGTGTTTGATCCCCAGTTTATCCAACTTGCATGATTCATTTCTGTATTAGCTCGTGGATGTTTATTACCTCCTTTCTGATGAAGTTTTTTAAAACCAAAACCCTAAAAACCAAATTTATTCTATTTCATTTTGAGATTGTGTTAGCTTGTTCTTGTGGTAGTCTAGGAACAATTTCTAGCACTAATAGAATCCTAGTGGGGTCTCCCGATATACACAAGGTACGTGGGAGCTCAAATCGGTAGTAGTGTTGTCTAATGCACAACCATCCACAAGGGGCTTTCCGATATAATATCGGGTACATGAAGTACCTTTATATATATCTCAAGGGTACGTGAAATGTTGTTTGATATATCGACGGTAGGTGAAAGAACCGAGCGAGTCTCGGGTTGTAGTGCAGAAAAATTAATGATAGCTACTACGTTTTATGATGCCTGAACACGTCACTAGCCTATCACTCAAATTTCTATACAATTTTAACCTAAAGATACCATTGATTTTATTTGTATGATTAGGTGAATGTTTGTGAGGTGTTGTCTCCAATAATGCAAATTAATATAGATGTAAATGCACTTTTTGACTTCGATGAGATCTAGCTAGGGTAAGGAAGAAACCTTCTTCTTTTTCTTTTCAACAACACACTAAATGAAATGCCACTTACAACAATAAAAAAAAGATCGAACAAGAATGCAAAGAAAGTTCTTTTAAACACAAATCTCTTTCAACAAGCACCCTAAAGTCTCTAAAATGCAAGAAAGAAAACTAAGCCTCTAATGTGCATGCAAAAATTAACTTTTGCTACAATGTCAAAAAGACCTATTCTTCTAAATCACTCATGCAAATGAAAATAAAAAACTTTTGTAAGCATAAACAAGAGGAAATTAACACGATTCTTTTTGGATTTTTCTAGAAAATATGAGGCACACCAAGCAGCATTTTTTTGAAAAAGACTAACTCTAGAAAGATTCTATAAGTTTTTTTTTCAAAAGAAAATTTTTCAGACACTTCTTTGAAAAAACAAAACTGAACTATTTTTCCACTTTCTTTTATAATAATGAAGAAGATAACTTTTTTACATCTGAGCTAAAAAAGAGAATCAGATTCACAAAAAACAAGCAAATCACTCAAAAAATCTTTAGAGAACAAGATAGTTCAAAAATTGAAAGAAAAAAATTTTAAACAAGCATTTTGAAGGCCTACCTCAGCACGTTAGGAAGCACTGCACTAGAGCACCATAGGCCAGATCGACTCTCTTTATCTTTTGCACACAGGCACCGTTGATGCTTTGTCAGCTCAGTAAGAAGGCGATGTCGGCATGTGGGACGAAGCAAGGATAGGTGCCTTAGGAGGATCATCTCTTTGTCAATGAAAGAGAGGTGCACTGCCCGAACAATAGACTGAAAGGATAAAGGCCTGTAGGAGAAACCAGAAAAGACCAAGTTGGACTGAAAAAGGTGAAAAATTTACTTAGAAAAAAGGCAATAGTCAGGAAAGTAAGATAAATGGCTTACCTTGTTAACTGAAATGACTAAAAGGAGAGATAAATAACCTTCATAGATGGAATGATTACCTAATTTTGTAGATCTAAGTGGATCTGCACCAGATCTGACTGGATCTTCCCCAGATCTGATCGGATTTATGATCTCCAATATGGTCACCAATTTTGTTATAAGGAATTCTCAAATAGTGTGGACACTACTTGTTCCTCTGCACTGTAAGTCACAAGAACAGAACAAAAAGACACAACAATACATCCTTTCCTTAAACAATCAATTGAAATAACATGAAATACAATATACCTCAAGCCTAGATATTCTTGTCTTTTCTCCAAAAGCCCTTGCAATGGTTCAATACCTGTTAAATAGATCCAAACACAAGAAAACAAGATGAGAGCATCATGATAAATTGATTATTTATATCAATGATCAAGGAGTATGAAAATATCTAACTAAAATCAATACATTAGATATAGGAAAGGGGACTGTCTTTGTATTAATTATAAAAGAGAAAGAACTACAACCAAGCCTTGATGTCGATGGCTTCAATATCCACAATAAAATCTACAATCCTCTATATCTATGAAAATCTCTCCAAGCATAAGATAACTCTACTTTTCCTCTTATTCAAACTTCAAACTAACATCATAAGGGTGCTTTTTCTGGCCTCCTTCACTGACATCATGAAGCCTTCATTTATAGGCCTAAAACCCATGAGATGACTTGGAAAAAGGATAAGATGTGATCCCAATAAGTGAGGGAGGTGAATTCCACCTCTCACAAGCATGTAAGAACTGACTCCATGGAATCTTCTGCATGGAAGCCTCCTGAACCTTATTTTTCCCCATTTTTTTACCATCGACGCTCCAGGTATAAAGGACAGAGGCGTCGACCTAGGGCTTTGTCAAAGGAAAAGGGAAACAACGTGTTTTGGTCCATGGTGAAAACCAACATCAATGCTCTATGTAAAAATAAAAAAGGATTCGACCCTTCAAGATGTAGAAAAAATATGACCAAGATGGCTTAGGTCAGGCTTTCTGGGAGGTTCAAAAGGCAATGTAGAATTTCCATGAAGACTGATAGGAAACGTGGAATTTCCAAGTGCAATAAGTATTCTAGGCAATTATTTTGGATTGAAAAATCCATATATATAGATAAGTAGGAGAATATTAAATATGAAACATACAATTTACTACTAAAACTTGTAAATTTTCGCGAATATTACGATAAAAAATATATATTTTATGTTAAGTATAAACGATATTAGAGCCTAAAAATGACCAAATATCGAATTCATTTTTTGAAAAAAACACAAAAAATAGCCAATTGGCGAAATTTTGCCCCTAAATTTTTCCTGGGATAGTGCACTTGTGTGTATGTGGACTCATGTCCTCTAGTTCATTAAGAAGGTATGTGTACTATGTTTACTTTATAGATGATTTCTCACGTAAGACTTGGATATATTTCTTGAAAGGGAAAAATGAAGTTTTCAATAAGTTCAAGGAATATAAAGCCTTGGTCGAGAACCAAACAAATAGGAATATCAAGACTCTATGATCAGATAATGGGAGAGAGTTCACTTCAGAATAATTCAAGTAACTCTGGAGAGAGTTGGGGATTAAGAGTGAGTTGAGAACTCCATACAATCATCAACATAATTGGGTTGTAGAACAAAAGAAAGGAACCATCATCGAGGCAACAAAACCTATGTTGCATTATAAAGATATTCCTATGCACCTTTGGGTGGAGGCATCAAGAACAACTATGTATGTATAGAACCATACTCCTCATTGAGTACTTGAAAATAAGACTCTTGAAGAGGATTTCTCGGGAGAGAAAACAGAATTCATCCATCTGATAATATTTGGCTTCCCGTTGTACATACATATCCAAAAGGATAAAAAGGACCAAGATCAATCCTTCTGAGAGGAAGGGTATATTCGTAGGATACACTGATACATCAAATTCCTATCGAATATACTTCCTAGGATTCAAGAAGATCGACATTAGTAGATATGTAACCTTTGATGAAGACTTGGCATACTTCAAATCTAGGAGGACACTTGTTCAGGAGGTTGAGGAACCTAAAGAAAGGAGAGGCTGAGATATGGAAATTGGAGAATAAATTCCATAAGACCATGAATATCATGACTTGATAGAACTAGAAGAGCCAATAGAGACATTACTTGAGAAGGACTCCCACAAGAGGAAACCAACACGGGCACAGGAGCTCATACGAGAAGCTGAAAGGTATGGCGCTCCAAAGGGAATACATAGAGAGAGAAAAAGCAAAAAGCCCTATAATATATATGTCTCTCTATTGTGTGACATCATTGACAGATAACCTTCCACCTATTAAAATGATACAAAAAATAAATAATGGAAGGATGTGATGATCGAGAAATATCAGTCGATCATGAAGAATGATGTCTAGGAGATTGTTTCGAGACCGGAAAAGAATCCCATCGTGACTTCTAAGTGGATATACAAGCAAGCATGCTATAAATGGAAGCATTAATAAATATAAGGTGAGATTCATAGCATGAGGCTTTTCATAGAAAGAATACATAGACTACAAAGAGACATTTGCACCCGTGGCAAGGTACACTTCCATTAGGACCATACTTTCTTTGTAAAAAATTATGAAATGGAAAATAGACCAAATGGATGTCAATAAATATTTATTGAATGGTGTAGTCAAGGATGAACTATATGTGGAACAACCACTAGGATTTGAGACACATGATAGGAAGACCCATGCGTGCAAATTTAAGAAGGTGTTGTATGGATTGAAACAAGCGCTGAGGACATGGTAAGGAATGATAGATATCTTCCTAATGAGCTTGGGATTTACCAAGAGTAAATCATATTACAACCTCTACTTAAAGGTGAAATATAGAAGACTAATGATACTCCTACTATATGTTGATGACTTTTTTATAATAGGCGAAGAGGAACTCATTATAGTTGCAAAGAGGATACTTGTTACAAAGTTTGAGATGAAAGACATAGGTATGATGCACTACTTCTTAGTCATCGAGGTGTGGCAGAGTGCAGATGGGATCTTCCTTAGTCAAGGAAAATATGCAGTGGAGATTATTAAGAGATTCAAAATGATGGATTGCAATGAAATTCCCACACCTATGGCATCTAACTTGAAGCTTCTGCGTTATGCTTCATCCGAGAAGGTCAATGCCACGATGTATCATCATATTATTGTCTCATTCATGTATCTAATGAATACAACACTAGACATATGTTTTGTGGTGAACACCCTGAGCCAGTTCCTGACAGATCTGATACATGTTCACCAGATAGTTGCAAAGAATATACTGGGGTACCTAAAAGGTACAGTGGATTATGGGCTCAAATATGATGAAAATCAGAGGATTAACCTACATGGTTATGTTTATTTGGATTGGGAAGGTAGCACCACAAACACAAAGAGCATCTCAGGTTGTTGCTTCAGTTTGGGATCTGTCATGATATCCTGGATCAATAGGAAGCAATCATGTGTGGCACTGAGTACAACCGAGGTAGAGCATGTTTCCACTTGCTCAGCTAGTTGTGAGGTAGTGTCGCTTAGAAAGATACTATCTGACTTGTTTGATATCCAGTTGGATGTTACTTGTAGCTTTTGAGAAAATCAGAGTTGTGTGAAGATGTCAGAAAATCTTTTGTTCCATGATAAGTCGAAGCACATTGAGATAAAGTTCCACTATGATAGCTGATGTGTTGACCAAGCCTCTTGTGAGAGTGAAGTTAAAGGAATTCAAAGAAAGACTTGGTGTGATCAAGATCAAGATCCCTCAAAATAGGGAGTGATGTTTTCTAGCATAGCTATAGAGACAGGTTGTCTGATTGTAAATTCCCAGTGAAGCTCGTAGGTTGCTCAGGTGTAATCAAACATGTAGATTGTCCTTGGATGTAATCAGTCGTGGTGAAGCTCACAGGATATATTTGGATGTAATTAGTATTTATATGTTACAGAATCATAATATCTCACATCGAAATTGAGACATATTGTCTGAGTGGGAAAAATCCTGGTGCAACAAGATTATCAGACGTAATCAATCATGTACGTTGTCCTCAGATGTAATCAGTCCTAGTGAAGCTCGTAGGTTATCCTTGGATGTAATAAGTTATGTGACAGTTTATTCAAATGTAAAAATGAGACATGGAATGGTACGTGGGTTATTCTGATTTAATACACTGTGTGGGTTGTCTAAGTGTAAAAATGAGACCTGGCATGATATGCAGGTTACTCGAATGTAATACGCCATGAAGGTTATCTTAACGGAAAATATCTTGGATGCAGGTTGTTCATATCTAATCCCTTTAGGTTGAACTAGAACATAAAAATTCCTAATGTAGCAAGTTCTTGGTTCGTAATCCATCCTTACATATATATCCATGTATGTGTGTTCCCATATTGAGATGATAAGGTCATGAAGCACAACAGATGCACCTAAGTGGTTCTCTGATATAACGTGGTTCAACCTTGGATGTTTTGTGTGTTTTTTTTTTTTTATGTAGGACAAAAGAGATGACCTCGATATGATGAGAAGAAGGTAGATGACACATGTTATTTCCATGGAAATGTAAAGAAGGTCCTGGATAGTTCCTACATGATGGATTTCTTCAGATGTGATGAAGACCTTGCAGAGGACTAGGCCTACATCCAACATGAAAAATGGTTGGATCTGTAGAAACTTCTGATGAAAGATAGTATGGTACAATGATCAAAATAATAATATGATGATCACAGAAGCTATGATGATGAATCTATGACTCCGTGATGATGACTCTTCAATGAATAGCTCACCATATCTATTGATGACTCTGAAGAGACAGAATACCTTCCTACTTAAGACAAAGTGTTTATGTACTTGTAACTTTGAAATATATTATGATTTGTATTATCATTGTATGATGATGTACACCCATTGGGGATGTGTTTACCCCCTTGCAAGATGTCTTAATTGTGTCTAGACCTTAAGGTACAACCTCCGTTCTAATTTGGGGCAATAGTACCTAGTGTAACATCATGTGATGTGTATTTAGAGTCTCTCTAGGGGAAGTTAGCCCTGTTAGGGAAAACATGTGGGCCCTAGTCTTATGTTTGGTCAGTGACATGAAAGATATAAATAGGGAGGTGCTCTCCCTCATTTATACACATCTTACACTCTCAAGTTCGCATGAGAGTTAGAGAGAGACAAAGGGAGGAGAGACATATAGTTGTTGAATACTTCTTATTATTGCTTTTGATCATCTTATTATTCTAAAGAAATTTGTGGGGTTTTCTTCTTTATGGTTCCCCAGGTGAAAATATTTGTGTCTTGTGTATCTCTTATATCTTATGCATCTAGTTGTACTTGTTATTATTTTAGACAAATATCCTAATCAAGATAATAAGATCAATGACCGATAATCAAGTGGTTTCTACCATGTTCAACATTAGGACATCTATTTGCATGGATAGAATCGTACTATTTGGTATTGGAATGAAGACCCTGAGTGGTTAGGTGTTTGCTTGAATATGTGCCTATCCTCAGGTTGCGATGGAGTATTCTTTGATTCATTGCATGGATCCACATTGTATGTTGGTGGCTATGCTCAAATTTTTGCTAGTAAGACAGATCTACATTGTATGTCTGGTAACTATGTCTGAATTTGAGTCTTGTTCGCATGGATCTACATTGTATTTTAGTATCCATGACTTCTTTTATCTAAAATGGATATGTATTGTATTGGTTGACATCCATGATGTGATTCATTCGATACAAGTATTAAAGTGTAAATTTCCACAGAATGATCTTGATTGTTGATAAGGTCCACCCATTGGACCTTTTACTCGAATTCATAACCTTTTCTATCAAATTATTTTTCCTATCATTTCCCTCTAGCCTTATACTTTGGGGGGCATTCCGATACATATAAATCTTGTCATCATCATGTTCATGAGATTGGTGATCAGTGTTTTCCTCAATACATGAGATTTTGAAGTGTTAAAATTTATTGGAAGAAGATTTTCTTTGTGTTTTTTCATAATTTGGAGCACCACCGCACCTTTCCCATTGACAACAGGTGCCAGACACCTCCAATGCACCTTTCACACTAGAAAAGTGAGGTGTTGCCCCTAATTTCATTCATATAGAAAGGGTTACCCCTTAACAATGCTCATTGTCCTCTTGCAAAGTACGATACCCTTCACAAAATGAAAAAAAGAGAATGTTTCAAGAAGTTTTTAGAAGAAACCCTCGTGAAACATTATCCCAATTGAATTTCATAGGTGGAAATAAAGTTCCTGCATCTTTGGGATTATCCCTTAACCTTCTCCCTAAAATATTCAACCTATCCTATCCTCTTTGGGATTTAAATATACCCTCAACCCTCATGATCAAGGCAAGCAGAAAGGAGTGAGAGCATCCAAATGATGGCCAAATAGTGTTGAACACTTAATGCATTGAAGCTAGGTGAGGCTTAGAGGAAAAGTGTTTATTGGAAGGTCTTATCAATATCAAGTCTTGGTTGTAATTCTTTCTTGTTCAATTTAATACAAATATGTTCTCTCTTTCCCATAGATGATGTATATATAATGTTAGATTGTCTATTTTTTCTCTCCTTGATCATTAACATATTATTATACTATTATCTTGTTTCTTTCACCTTTTTTACATGTTCTTGTGTGTATGCTGCAGGTATCCTATTCTACACAAGTTGGATCACAAAGAACATTCAAGAGACAAGGATGACCTTCGATTAAGGTATGAGATCTTAATATCCAAGTGATATGATATACTAGGGAAATATTCCATATTTTTTCTTATTTGTTCTAGATATATATCATTTAGACTAGGGTAATTGTCTGTGTTTGCATAGATTGAATCATTTTCATCAAACAATATGCAATCTTCTGTTTTGAAGGGTACTAAAGTAATGATATAGTACCATCATGAACTAATACTTGAATATAGTGAATATGTATGTTGATGTGTTTGGTCAAGTGTCTATGAACAGGATTAGTGGAAATCCAAATTACACTCTGAATATCAGAAAAAATAATTGGTGGAGTATAGTAGCAAATCCCAAATTATGTTAAGATTTCTAGCAACCAAATGCACTATGTCAATTCATTCATTGCACCTATGTACTCTTCCTTAGGTGATGAGAGAGCAATAGTTGACTTCTTTTTTCTCAACCAATAGATAGGACCGTATCCAAACATGCTAACAAATCTCAACGTAAAGTTTCTATATGAGTTATCTCCAACCTAGTCTAAATATGTGTACCCAACAAGGTTCAATGGAGACCCGTCTGCATGACAAATTCCAAATTTTTTGGTTCCTTGCACATAGTGCGAGATCCTTTTAGAAACCTTCCACTGAAGCTCATGAGGATCCTTAATGTGCCTATAGAATTCACTCACTATGTAAGATAGATCTTGGTGAGTATGTGTATGAAACAAAAGACTCCCGATCAACTACCTATATAAGGCACTATCTACTAATAGTGTGGAAGAGCCATCCTAGAGACTAACGCCTGAAATAAAGGGGGATATTACCAGTTTGCATTATTTAATGTGAAACCCATCAAGTAAGTTTGATTCATATTTAGACTGTGAAACCTTGATCCCTGAAGCATTCTGAGAGAATTTAAGACCAAGAAACGATTTTAGCAGTCCAAAATCAGAAATAGAGAAGGAATTGCACAAGGCTTATTTGATAGAACCGATGCAAGAAGAGTGACTCTAATTAAGAAATCATATACATAAATAAAAATAAGGATAAGAGATCCACCATATTTCTTCATATATACATTCAAACATGACTTGCTCCTTTCAACGTTTT
Source organism: Pseudotsuga menziesii (assembly GCA_001517045.1). NCBI lineage: Eukaryota > Viridiplantae > Streptophyta > Pinopsida > Pinales > Pinaceae > Pseudotsuga > Pseudotsuga menziesii. The sequence goes on along the minus strand of LPNX010818411.1, from coordinate 632,880 downwards.
GGGAAAGTAGAAAGGAGTCCATCTTGGTATACCAGGCTCTACGAGGCTACTTAATATAGCATACAAGGACTTCCTAAATCTTCACAATAATGAAGGTTGTTCAATGTATCCCTCAATTTGATTCATGTATATCTCATAATCTAGATATTGGTGAATGAATGCAATCTTCACATCCATATGATGCACCTCCTAGTGCTTGGATGCAACTAGAGCCAACATAAAATAAGTGGAGTTCATCTTAGCCATTGGAGTGAAGGTTTATTTATAATCAATCTCTTGAATTTGTCAGAAAAAATTGGAAACTAGTCGAGCTTTATACTTTCATGTTTGTCCATCTAATCCCATATTTTTCTGCACACACACTTACACTGAGCATGCTTTTTACCAGGAGGAAGAGAAACCAGTTCCCAAGTTTCATTTTTCTAAAGAGAATCATACTCCTCGTCCATTGTTGCTATCCATCTCAGATCTTGAGAGGCATAAACAAAGGTTTTGAGATCTGATCCTACCATCATAAATCACTTTTATGGAAGAATAGTATATGTAGGGGCGAGTGGAAAGTTTTCACTTTGATACTGATATCTGGTTCTTTTTGGATCTTTAGGATTCCCAACAAACTCACCAACAACTTCTATGTTCTTTTAATCTCATTTAGAAAGTACCATTGAATATTGTGCACCTATTGGATCCATCATTTCATCATCTTGACTTCATGGATTATATTTTGAACTTTCGTAGGCATACGATTTTCTATCATGTTCAACATCTTGTGGTGGGGTATACGTGGAGCATTCATCTTTCTCATGGTGGAATTCATGGAAAGGAAATTATTCAAACTATACACTTCTTTCTATGAAGGTATTCATGGTGGCTAAATCCAACAGTTTATATGCCTTTGCATTCTGTGCATAAGCAACCGATATGCCCTCTTGGATTTGAGGCTCTAAGTCTCTCCTCTTCTCTAAAGGAATCCTGGACCATAATTTGCAGAAAAAGACTTTGAGATGAGATACATATGGTTTGTATCTTGTCCATGCTTCAAATGGATTTTTTCCCTTTAATAATTTGTGTGGAACTATTTTCTGGAGGTAAGAAACACAATTAACAACTTCTGCCCAAATTCTAGGAGACAATGTTTTTGCTTCAAGTATGCAAGTGGCCATCTCTTTTAAATTTTTGTTATTTATCTTAGCCACACCATTTCTTGTTAAATAAATTTAACTATAGAAGATATTATATTTTGTACTATTATTGTTACTACCTCTTTTGTAGATGTTGTTCCTCCAATTAGGGATGTCATTGATGTAATAGGTCATGTAAAGTCTTCAGGTAAATCCTCAGTTGTAAGTCGAGTCAGTAGTACCCACAAAAGTATTATTAAAATATTTTTTGAGTCTTCCAAGGAAATATGGCCCTGGAAGCAAGGAGAATTCATCCCAGTTGGGTTATTAGGCACTCAGTTGATCAATATAAATAGGATATGCACCTCCCTCATTTGGGCAAGCAACATAGCTTCGAAGTTGCGCTAGAGAGAGAAAGAGTAGTCCATATGGAAGAGAGGAGGCATACCAGTATTATTATTGGGGTCTTATAAGTATTATTCTTTGGGTCTTACACTGTACTTATTTGAATTCTATATCGACAAAGTTTTGCTGGGTTTTCTTCCCCATTAGCGTTTCCCAAGATAAATATCTGTTTTCTTTTGTGTGGTTGTGTTTGTCTTTATTTCAATGATCCTTTTGCATATGGTTATCATATTATGATGATAAATGTTTTAGATATTGTATAAATAATTGAAATATTAACATGGTATCATATCCACCCTGAAATAATTCTCTGTGCATCCAAAACACTACTACAACTACTACTATTGGAGACTAGGGTTTCATGCTTGAAAACCCTAGAAGACAAAAACTAGTCATCTTGGAACTTTCACTATAAATCAGAATTGGAGAAGGATCAGGAGCTTAAACATTGACAGGATGAACGTCAAATCCTATTGTACCATGTGTGTGATTCTAAACCTCATATTCACTATAATTGAGGAGATATGTTTCCTCCAAATTAGGGTTCTAGCCTCCTCCGGAATGCAGTCATATGGTGAGTGACCTAGGGAGAATTGCTATATATAGGGCTAGGAATATCCAAATAAAATTTCGCAAGATGTTTCATATAGGGAAAAAAATTTAGTTTGTGTGGTCAGAGATTCAGACCTGAAAGGTGGAACAGTGACACATGGAAGTTCATACAAGTTCACTATGATGAACCGTCCTTAAAGAAGTCACCTTGGGGAAATTCGCATACGTCCCACTTGGAGAATCTAATTCTTCTCTAACCTTTTGGGTTGGAAGGAAAATGGATTAGGATATATTAGGATGAAGTTTCATACCCAGAGGAGCAAGAATTTTGTAGATACAGTAGAATCAATATCAGAAAATTATGCAGAAGAAATTTGAGAAAAATAGGGATTCTTGTTCTGGGCACTTCCCTCCATCGATCAGTTGAAAAAGGAGGAATATAAAACTAGACTTAGGAGGGTGAATATTTCTATGGAATAATTTTCTCATTCTATGGATCTTCTATTTTTTACCTAACACTTCTACCAGAGAAAACTAGGGCATCAGATATTTTGCAGTTTTGTCCACAGTTTTGGGAAATGAGTATGATGCTCAACTTTCCTTGAATATGTGCATATTTCTATCTAATCATATCTAAAATATACCTAAGGTTAAAAAATAGGGTTTCTATGTCAAACCCTAGGTCCACCAAAAGCAGTATTCCAGGAAATATTTCAAGCAAGAATCAAGTTGAAGTAATCTCATTGGTAAGTTATATCCTCTATATTTCCATTTGAGGTTCTCATCGAAGGAGTCGAGAACTAATGATAATGGAATTATAGAGTGCTTCTCATACCTGAAGAAGCATGTCAAATAAAAAGCTACAGATCCAGAGGGAGATGAAGACAAAGCACAAGAAAGACTTAGTCAAATACAATAGGATTATTTCCGTCTCCATTGGATCTCACATGTATAATCCTTGTAGACTCCCAAGAAGATGTCGATACAGTAACCAACTTGTATGAAGGAAAGAATATCAACAGGAAGATGGAATTGAGGAACCAGTTGAAGAATGTAATGATACAGAACTCAAATACCATGCAGTCCCACTTCACAAGGGTTACTCAATTCAAGGAGTAACATGGATTTATCCCTTGTTAAGTGCAAAAGCACCATCCTTACGTCAATAAGATTGTAAGGGAGACTTCATGAAAAAACTTAAAACAAAAAATAATATTAGTAAAATGAAGCAAATATATACAAGGGATACACTAAAATTAAAATGCAAATAAAATAAATATTATACCTTCTTTCTTGAAATTGGGCCACTCTGGCTGTCTCAGAAGTGGCCCACTTCTCCACAGGCTGGTTCTCCAGGTGGGTACAGAGGGTGTCTCGATGTACTAAGTGGGAATGGTATGGAAACGGGGTGGTGGATAAAAGGTGTGTGAATACCTTTGAGCTAAAGGAGTCCCAACGTACTCACAAGAATGAAAAGAGGTTGTGAACTATTTTTGGGGAGACCTTCACAATGTATTTATAGTAAAATTTTAGGGTTTTTTGACCCAAAGGTTAACACATGGTATTTTGTTGTGGTTTCTTATCTTGTCTCTTATTTAGGGTTTTGGAACCCTTTTAGGGTTTTCGACAGTTTTTAGGGTTTTTTTAACCCTTTTTGGAAGAGAATGAGGGTAAATCATAGTAAATAATAATGTTTTGGAGCTTTTTTGGTGGACATACAATTGTGAAGGTCAAAAGTAAGGGAAACATGGTGGAAATATGATGTATGTATGAAGTTTAGGCCATGTAGAGCTAGGTGATCAATTTTTTGGGTTAACATATTTCCCCCTGATGTGTAGGGAAGGAGCTCAGCATATGGCCAATGGAAATCATAGGATCATAAGATTAGTGGAGAGACCTGGAGAGACCAATGGAGAAGTGGAGCTTCCTCGTTCGAGCCACGGTGGCTTTTGGTTTTTGTATTAATGGTCTGCATCAATGAGTGAGATACAAAAAATGTGTGACATGTATATGGACAAGGCGAGCATACCCATGCTCGTAACAATGTCAAAAGAATAAATAATTGGATTAAGGATAAAAAACATGGGAGCTGATCAATAAATATACAAATGATGATACATAATGGTGGCCTCAAATAGGAGGTTGAATACAATGGTAATCTGAAGAATTGATACATAGGAACAATGGAATTCTTGTGGAATGAGATATCATCACACTTGATTCTCTACTAGATATAGAAGTGTACATGTACATGGAAACCATGACTAAAAGTCAAAATATTTGTGGTACAATATGCCGCATCAAGTACTGGAGATACATGGAATCACAATACTGGGAGCTTCCAAACACTATCACCAACGGATCCTCAAAATCACGAGGGACATGAAACTGTGTGGGTCCCATAGTAGACTCACCAATGTGATAGAGTCAAGTGGAAATCAGGGTCTTCGACCAAATAATGAATGAACCAATCCCTTGTAAAAATTTCAACGGTGCAATGACGTTGTTGGAGTCGAGCATGTGAGACACAACCAGCCCAAGAGGCACTAATGACTCCTCTCAAGTGGTCCAAGGAACTCATCAAGGAGGTGGACGAAACCACAATACTGGGACCTGTAACATCCCCAGTTTTTACCCTGTTTGTATTAGTATACATGATACATGTGTTGTAAATAATCATGGCGAGGAGTTAAGGGAAAAGGCCCCACTGTTGATTTAGTTATGTTATGATTTGGATTGGAATGGCCATCGATGGTATATAGGGACATATGGCATATATTAAATTGCGGCATCATGTAAATGTGTATTTTAATTGAATAACCCAACCAGCTATGTTCAATGCAACTAAATTGAGAAGGGGCATGAATCCTAAGGATAAGGGGGCGGGATAAAGTCAGGTGTCATCTTGTTTAATTTCTCACCTTCCCTTGTCTCATCAAAATAGCCATATTAATTGTTTTGCTGGTGGTTGGAGCTATTAATGCTAGTAGTGGAGTGTGGCAGGACTACCATACCTTTCTCACATGCCCACTCCACTAGGTGGACCGATACACTGGCAGGAAGACCACTACACCCGCACCTGCACTCTCTCCACGATGCGATTAGCCAATCGTTCTGACCACTCTCCACACCGTTGAATGTTCATTTTCCTGATGCTGAGTGGAGTTAAAAGGAGGACAATCCATTGTGTGGGGGTTCACCATTCCTCTCACACACCGCCTTGCTAATCAGAGACATGTTCTTCTTCCTATTCACATAGAAGTCTAGGTTTTTTCCTCTACCATTTCCGAACTATGAAGGATTGCCGTGGTTTTCACTGGGGGGATGTTTCTCCCGTGGTTTCCTTGATGGTATGTTTTCTTCCTGTTTATGTTAAGGGAATTTTTTCCCCTCCTCGCATTCCTACTGTAGTTGTCCAAACATTCGTTATTGATTGTGGACTGTGGTTATGTTCATCGTTCATTGGCTGTTGTCTCCCACTTTTGTTGGCTGCGTTTTCCCTGTAAATTGGTTGTTGTGGATTGCTGTGGAATCGTTTTGGCCACAATAGGGCCAAGAATGATTCAGGGGTTGTTTTCCCCCGTCAAAGCTCTGGTTTCCGGTTTGCTGCATGAACGCAATGGTTGGTCTTCGGACTGCATTGGAGTGGTGACGAAGGCCTGATGTGCTTGAAAAACCTGGTGTGTTTGGGAACCACACAGACAGAGCTAGTGGGATGGCTTTCTTCTGCACAACCCCTGAATAGCACTGGAAGGGGAATCAGGGTCTGAGGGACTGTGTTGCAGAGAAAGGAATGATTTCCTTGTGTTGGGTGTGTGTGGGTGTCCTAGAAGTCAGACTAGTTTTGGTGTAGGTGTACTTACCTCTTCAATGAGCTCACCAGCTTAGCATTTAGCCTTTCCCAACTCCTAGATGGCCTGATAAACCCAACTTTGTTGGTTTGGTCGATCTATTGTTCGCCTAATAAACCCAACTGTGTTGGCTTGGCTGAACTGTGTACCATTGTGGTGGAGTTATCCTTGGCTATGTCCAAGCCTGTTAGTTCCTTATTCCTTGGGGAATCATGCCAGGCTTGAGGGTGGCAGTGTTACTGAGAGATTAAAGAGCACATGGGCCTACGGTTGGGTGGAACGTTGCAGCGACATAGCTAGTTGCGGAACAAGTTCTCTATAAGATAAGTATTCTTTCCTAATTTGTGTCCACAATTATAATTACCATTGATGAATGCTGATGTACATGTTGAATGATGAATCCTATATGAATGCATGTTTTTTTTCTTTCACTATAAATATGAATGATTAATGCTTCGTAATATGTTTTATGTATTTAAGTATCATGCTTCAGAATTACATGAATGTATGTCTTGTTCATGGGGCTAGATGCTTGGATGATGTGATGTATCGTAACATCCTCATCGTCAGTCGGAGGGTCGGGGATGTTACAGTGTGGTATCAGAGCTCTGGTTGCAGTATGGACTTGAATGGGCCATGAAAAACCAGATAGTAGAGGAAGGTTAGTGGAAAATTTTTGAAAAATTCTCTAAGTAACGAAATCATCAGCCATCGGAAGACGTTAGTGGTTCGTACCTCCACCATTACGGAAGCCTAGTGAACTAACCCTTCGATGAATACAAGTTCCAACTGCCGATGACCAATGTGCTTCAGCTCACCAATCGGAAACAAATATTTGATTTGATTGGCGTTGGATAAGATATGGTTGAGTCTATACAACGGAGAGAGAAGGTGAAGGATCACCAAAAATTAGTTGGTTGAACCACCGAAGACGACGGTGGATTAAAAGTTTTCAAAATTTTTCTAAGGCAAGAAAGTCATCAACGATCAGTGGACGTTAGTGGCATTGATCACCGATGAAAAGTGGCAAGAATTAGCTGATGATGTGTCCATTGTTGCAACTATGTAATGGACTATCTGCCTGACAGATAGTTGCTCCGACAGTCGACACAGTGGAAGACAAGAAGGAAAATTTGCAAAAAAATTCTTGAGTGAAGAAAACATCGGGCAATGTTAGTGGATCGGATCGCTGAACGAAAAAGCTTCAATGAAGATGAACCGCAGTTGCGGCTGCTTAGTCAACTATTTCGCCGATATATTAGTCTTCCACTCGCTGATGCCGGGGTGTCAATGAATTATGGTTATGATAACTACGCTGGCATTTAATGCATGGGAGTGCCGACACTGTGGAAGTATGGGGGTTTAATCCTGTCTGATGAAACAACAGATCTCATTGCCAATTGAAAATGAATAGAGGAGCCGCTCGAAAGATTTAATGTCTGTGGAACCATCGTTGCAGACGTTTAGAGGACTAGGTGTCCAATGCCACAACGGGATGTCGCCCTAACTGCCGACAAAGTCATGAGCTACAGAAGACTTAGGAAGACTATTGGATGCCATTGCAAAAATCTTGATGACTAGCCATCCGATGTGCAGAACCTCCGACTGCCGACACAGCAATTAGTCTACGTCATCGCCGATGATCAAGTTCGGAGCAATAAATGACTATGCACTAATATGGTGGATGAAATCAGACCAACAAATCACCGATGAGACTCGGGACAGTAGACCACTGCAGGCCCGATACGACGGATAGAAATAGACAACCCACTCGCCGATACTGTAGAAGAAATTAGAGGTTTCAGCCGCCGAAACGCCGGGGAGATAGCTGGGAAGAGGTCCAATTGGGCCTAAGGAAATTGGGGTTTTCAAGGGAATTTCTTAGTGATTTTTCAAGCAGATTTCAGCAGACTGTCAGTGGTCACAGGGATGAAAAGGAAGAGAGAAAAATTTTGTGTTTTAAGCAAAATTGTGGTTTATGAATTTCCAAAAAAGGAAGGTAAGTAGTTTTGATTTATATTAATGATATGCATCTAACATTTTGCTACTAACACATTGCAGAAACATATACAACTTCCAAGAGCAGTACTCCAGAAAGAACAGTGTGGTAAAGCAAGAGGTGGGTGGTTCAATAATGAGAACCCATGATGGGTATGATGCTCGAGATTCGTACGAGCGTGCAGAAAATGCCATGGGAGAAAATGTCTGTAATGGAAATGATGACATAGATTCTAATGGAAGGAAATTCCAAGGGACACCGTATGAAGTTGCAGCCACCATGAGAAGCTTGGTTAAATCCCAAGAAGAACAGCATCAATTGAATGCTGCCATATTGCAGAGTTTGACAGAATTTCAGAAAAAGTTAGATTCTGGACGAGGTACATCAAGACCGAAAGGAAATAAGAGCAGCACTAGGAGAAGGAGAAGAACTTCTAGTGGATCATCTGATTCTGAAGAATCCAGCAGAGATACAAGTTCATCTTCTCATAAAAAGAAAAGAAGAAGGAACCATAGGGATCGCTCTTGAGATGAATTTAGGAAAGCTAAACCTCCTACATTTGATGGTGAGATAAAGACGGGACAAGAAGCTAAAGCTTGGCTTCTTGGGATAAAGAAGTACTTTCAAGTGCACAATTATTCAGGAAACATGAAGGCAAGATTTTCCATATTCAATCTGAATGGAAGAGCATCCATTTGGTGGGAACACTTCAAGCAAGTAAAGAAGATCAGTGAAAGGAAACTAAAGTGGAAACAGTTCAAGAAGTATTTCAGGCAGAAATACCTCTCTGATAGGTATTATGATGACAAGATTAAGGAGTTCCATGAGCTGAGATTGGGACAACAGACCATGGATGAATATGCAAATAATTTTTTGGAATTGTTGAGGTATGTCTGGTACATCAGAGATGAAAAAGTGAAGATCCAGTGGTTTCTAAGTGGATTGCCTCAAGCTTACATAGATAGAATTGAGTTCTATGAGCCGAGAACTCTTGAAGAAGCAAGAAGGAAGTCTAAGTATTGCTATGAACAAAGCAAAGCTAAACTTGATTACCATAAGACATGGAAGGACAAGAAGAATGAGAATTTTGACCAAAGAAGGAAAGGTTTCAAACCTTCTAGATTCAGGAATCACCAGAAGCAGCCATCCCAAGCTGTGAGTAATCCAGTTGGAGTGACAAGTGGAAAGCTTAAAGAGCCACATCATAATAAAGTTCCACTCAAATGTTGGAAATGTGAAGGACCTCACTTGCGCAGATATTGTCCAATTGAGAATGAAAGTGCAAGGCCAGCTTATAACATCCAGGGAGCAGAAACAGTGGGTCAAGTAGCAAGAGCAGTCCCTAGAATTTATGCAGCACTGGAGGACTGCCAGGCAGATCACCAGTCAACTGTCATTGAAGTTGCAAATAATATTGTTGAACAACCTATTTCTATTTTGATTGACCCTAGTTCTACTCACAGTTACATTACTCCTAGAGTAGTGGAGATTTGTTCTTTTAAGAAGGACACGCATAGGAAACCTTGGCTAGTTCAGCTAGCCACGGGGACTAAGAGAAAGGTCAGTGAAGTGGTAGAGAAATACCCATTGCTTATGAATAGTTTGATCACTTGTGTAGATCTAAATGTTCTACCGCTTGGTTCCTATGATGTTCTCATTGGAATGGATTGGTTAGGAGCTCACTGAGTGAAGCTTGACTGTTATACCAAGACTTTTGAATGCATGAATGAAGAAGGAAACTCAGTAGTTGTGAAAGCTATTCTGAAGGTAATTTCAGTAAGACAGGTTTCAGCAATATAGTTGAAGAAGTTCTATAGGAAAGGTTGCCAGTTGTATGCAGCTCATATTCTGGAACCAACAGGAGATGAGACTCCTAGGTTGGAGGACTATCATGTGTTACAGGAATTCAAGGATGTGTTTCCTAATGAGATTCTAGGGCTTCCTCCAAAGAGGGACATTGATTTCACCATTGAACTTGTGCCGGGAGTAGCACCAGTGTCCAAGATAGCCTACAGGATGAGTACAACGAAGATGCTAGAGTTGAATATGCAACTGCAAGAGTTGTTGGAAAAGAAGTATATCTGACCGAGTGTGTCTCCTTGGGGAGCACCAGTTCTGTTTGTAAAGAAGAAATATGGTACACTTAGGTTATGTATTGATTACAGACAGTTGAACAAGATTACTATGAAGAATAAATACCCTTTGCCTAGGATTGATGACCTCTTTGATCAAATGAGAGGAGCAAAGGTATTTTCCAAGATTGACTTGAGGTCTGGTTACCATCAGGTGAGAATCAAGGATGAAGACATTCATAAGACAACCTTCAGGATGAGGTATGCACATTATGAGTTTGTAGTGGTACCATTTGGCCTCACAAATGCACCAGCTACATTTATGTGCCTTATGGCCAGTGTCTTTAGCAAGTATTTGGACAAGTTTGTTCTAGTTTTCCTTGATGACATTCTTGTTTATTCTAAGAATGAGGAAGAACATGAAGAGAATTTGAGATTGACATTGCAATTGCTCAGGGAACATCATCTATATGCAAAACTGAGCAAGTGTGACTTCTATAGAGACAAAATTCAGTACTTGGGTCACATTGTCTCAGAAGAGGGTATATCTATGGACCCTGAGAAGATTGAAGCCATTATGAATTGGCCTACTCCAAGAAATGTGACGAATGTAATATTTTTTATGGGACTTGTAGGATACTATAGGAGATTCATTGAGGGATTTTCACGGGTTGCACATGCCATCACTTCTTTGCAAAAGAAGAGGACAAAGCTTGAATGGACTTTGAAATGTGAAGAAAGCTTCCAACGGTTGAAGAATATTCTCACCAGTGCACCAGTATTGAAAGTTGCAGATCCAGAGAAGGATTTTGTGGTATGTACCGATGCATGCGAACAAGGGTTTGGAGGAGTCCTTATGCAAGACAACCACATGATATGTTATGAGTCAATAAAGCTAAAGGAGCATGAGAGGAACTATGCCACTCATGATCTAGAGCTTGTAGCCATGGTACATGCTATCAAGATGTGGAGACATTACTTGATGGGTAGAAGATTTGAACTTAGAACAGATCACCGTGGACTGAAGTATTTGTTTGATCAGCCTACTCTGAATGCTAGGAAAGCGAGATGGCTGAAATTTTTATGTGAGTTTAATTTTGAAATCAAGCACATAAAAGGAAAAGAAAACAAGGTAGCTGATGCACTCAACAGGAAGGTACATGAAATGCATGTGGCTTCTCTTAGTATTTTCCTATCAAATTTGAGGTAGCAGATTGTTAATCATGTTGCCAGAGATGAATTGTATGAGCAGGTAAAAGACAAATTGTAGCAGCAAAGTCTTGAGAAGAAGTATGAAGGATATAAATTAGAAAAAGATGGACTTCTCACCTACAAAGGAAGAATTTATATCCCGAATGTAGTGGATTTGAGGAGAGTTGTTATGGATAAAATCCATTAAGCTCTGTATTCTGGTCACCCAGGATATCAGAAGACAATCGCTACAGCTAGAAAGTAGTACTTTTGGCCAGGAATGAAAAAGGACATGGCTGAATACATTTCAAGGTGCATGAAATGTCAAGAGGTAAAGGTTGAGCATCAACATCCAGCAGGTTTGTTGCAGCCTTTGCCAATCCCGGAATGGAAATGGGAATTTATTTTGAAGGATTTTATTACAGGATTGCCAATGACTTGGAGACAACATGGTTCCATCATGGTTGTGGTAGACAAGTTGACAAAAGAAGCACATTTTATACCAGTGAGGTCTACGCACAAGGCTGACGACATCGCAAAGATCTTCATGAAAGACATTTTCAAATTGCATGGATTTCCAAAAGCTATAATTTCCGACAAAGATGTCAAGTTCACTTCCAATTTCTGGAAGGGATTGTTTGTGGATTTGGGTACAAAGCTAAACTTCAGCATTGCATACCATCCTTAGATAGATGCACAGACAAAAAGAGTTAATCAGGTGCTTGAAGATATGCTTCACATGTATGTGATGGACAAACCCACCAAGTAGGAAGATTAATTACACTTGGTAGAGTTTGCTTACAACAATGGACAGCATACATCCTTGGGGATGAGTCCGTATGAAGATTTGTATGGAAGAAGGTGTAGGACACCAGTGACTTGGGATAACCCAGTCAACAGAGTTGTGCTTGGACCAAAGTTGCTCAAGGAAATGGAGCAAGAGGTTGTAAAGATTAGGTAGAATATGAAAGTAGCACAGGATAGACAAAAAATCTATGCAGATAAGCATAGGATGAACATAGAGTTTAGTGTTGGGGATCATGTTTACCTCAGAGTGAAAGCAAAGAAAAGTTCCTTGAATCTTGGAAGTTGTGCCGAGCTGTCACCTAGATATTGTGGGCCATTTGAAGTGCTTGAAAGAATAGGGCTTGTTGCATATAGACTTGCATTGCCTACTAATACTAGAGCTCATAATGTTTTTCATGTTTCTTTTCTTAAGAAATATGTACATGATCCTAACCATGTGATAAATTGGGATGTGATTCAAGTGGAACTCGAGGGAGATTTCCAAATCAAGCCAATGTGCATCCTCGACAGGAAGGTCGCGATGCTATGAAACTGAGCCATAGGGCAAGTAAGGGGCAATGGGAGCACTACGGATATGAAGAGGCTACATGGGAGCTGGAGGATGCCATGCAATTGGCACATCCATTTTTGTTCAATCCTGCGGAACATTAAGGTGGTACAAGTGTAGCATTTTGTTCAAATTTTGAAAAACACTGAGGATAGTGCTATTGAAGGGGGAGGGGAATGTAACATCCCTGGTTTTAACCCTGTTTGCATTAATATACATGATACATGTGTTCTAAATAATCATGGTGAGGAGCTAAGGGAAAATGCCCCACCATCGATTTAGTTATGTTATGATTCGGATTGGAATGGTCACCGATGGTATATCAGGACATACAGCATATATTAAATTGTGGCATCATGTAAATGTGAATTTTAATTAAATAACCCAACCAGATATGTTTACTTCAACTAAATTGAGAAGGGGCATGATTCCTAAGGATAAGGGGGGGGGGATAAATCCATGTGTCACCTTGTTTAATTTCTCACCTTCCCTTGTCTCATCAAAATGGCCATCTTAATTGTTCTGCTGGTGGTTGGAGCTATTAATGCTGGCAATGGAGTGTGGCAGGACTTCCATACCTTGCTCACACACCCACTCCACTGGGCGGACCGATACGCTGGCAGGAAGACCACTACACCTGCACCTGCACTCTCTCCACGATGCGATTAGCTGATCCTTCTGACCACTCTCCCCACCGTCGGCTGTTCCTTTTCCTCATGTTGAGCAGAGTTAAAAGGAGGACAATCCATTGTGTGGGGGTTTTCCATTCCTCTCACACACCACCTTACTAATTGGAGAGACGTTATTCCTCTTGTTCACGCAAAAGTGTGGGTTTTTGCCTCCACCATTGCCGGACTGTGAAGGATTGTCGTGGTTTTCACTGGGGGGATTTTTCTCCTATGGTTTCCTTAATGGTATGTTTTCTTCCTATTTATGTTAAGGGAATTTTTTCCCCTACTCGTATTCCTACTGTAGTTGTCCAGACATACGTTATTGATCGTGGAATGTGGTTATCTTCATCGTTCGTTGGATGTTGTCTCCTAATTTTGTTGGCTGCGTTTTCCTTGTAAATTGGTTCTTGTGGATCACTATGGAATCGTTTTGGCCACGATAGGGCCAAGAATGATTCAAGGGTTGTTTTCCCCTGTCAAAGCTCTGGTTGCTAGTTTGTTGCATGAACGCAGTGGTTGGTCTTTGGACTGCATTGGAGTGGTGACGAAGGCCTAATGTGCTTGACAAAACTGGTGCGTTTGGGAACCACACAGACAGAGCTAGTAGGCTGGATTTCTTCTCCACAAACCCTGAATAGCACTGGAAGGGGAATCAGGGTCTGAGGGACTACATTGCAGAGAAAGGACTGATTTCCTTCTGTTGGGTGTGTGTGGGTGTCCTAGAAGTCAGACTAGTTTTGGTGTAGGTGTCCTTAGCTCTTCAATGAGCTCACCAGCTTAGCATTTAGCCTTTCCCAACTTCTGGATGGCTTGATAAACCCAACTTTGTTGGCTTGGTTGATCTGCTATTCACCTGATAAACCCAACTGTGTTGGCTTGGCTGAACTGTGTACCGTTGTGGTGGAGTTATCCTTGGCTATGTGTAATCCTGTTAGTTCCTTATTCCTTGGGGAGGCATGCCCAGCTTGGGGGTGGCACCATTACTGAGAGATTAAAGAGCACACAGGTCTACAATTGGGTGGAACGTTGTAGCGATGTAGCTGGTTGCAGAACAAGTTCTCTATAAGTTAAGTATTCTTGCCTAACTTGTGTCTGCAATTATAATTACCATTGATGAATGTGGATGTACATGTTGAATGGTGAATTGTATATGAATGCATGTTGTTTTGCTTCCACTATGTATATGAATGATTAATGTTTCGTAATATGTTTTATGTATTTAAGTATCATGCTTTGGCATTAAATGAATGTATGTCTTGTTCATGGGGCTAGATTCCCAGATGATGTGATGTATCGTAACATCCTCTTCGTCGGTCGGAGGGTCGGGGACATTACAGGACCTCTGGGTATATCCTCTGGAATAGATGTGTTTTCTTCAATAGAGGGAGACCTACAACTAACCAAGGAAATGATGTGTCCTTGACTAGAAGCACAAGGGGATAACCAAAGATGTGGACCAATCGGGGGACTGACACATTGAATGGGGGAATAGGAGCATGGGGAGTATAGGGGACTCAAAATTCCTTTGTTCACTATAAGATGGCTGGGATAACCTGGAAACAAATGGAACTGACACATGGGAGAGGGATCATAGCTGTAATACCAGGAATGTAACTATAGATGGGAAATACTTAGGGAGGTAACTAGACTAGTGATATCCAGGAGATCCAAGGAAGACTCATTGTAAAATACTCTGAACAAAGGTGAACCAATGGGGGAAATCTTCCAAACTATGATATATGGGGTGGTGCCTAAAGGCATTGTTATGACATGATATCATGGATTTTTAGCGAGCCTGAGAAAGTAAATGCTCGATGGTGTTTTCAATTTTAGAGAGTATAAAAACATGAAGAAGACTCCAATGGGTTCTCTTTTTTGTATTTATTCTCCTGGGACCAAAAAGGGATAAAATTGTACAATGGATAGCTCTCCCAACCTTCGGGGAAGGAATACTTCTTTACCATTGGTAATCTAATCAAGCCGAAAATGGTCAAACCTATACTAACTAGACGGTCATTCAAATACTTTTATGAGCATGAACGAAACCAAGATTGCTCGACTATTTTTACTTGATGTGAAGGATGGAAAAGATATTAAAGGCAACCCATCATGAGATTTTTTGTAGAGTATGGTCCCAGTGTCCGAGAAAGCATAAAAGGATGCAAAGGTAAATGTTCCTGGCCTTAGTGTGCCAAGGTGGTCCTTTTCTTATGATAGCATACATAGGAGAAAAAAGGACATAAACAAAGCTACATAGACGCCCTTTCAAATAATTTAATGAGCATGAAAGGAATCAAGTGTGGTCAACGATCTTTTCATTCTTTTAGGAGTCAAAAAAGAGCTTAACAGAAACTCCATAATGGGAAATCAAGCAATGAGGATGTGTTGGATATATGGAAAGAAGTTATGTGGTGAACATGGTTGATGGGCATAAATGAATAACACTGTTATAATATTAATCCAACTCATTAGTACCCTTGACACACTACTTAGTCAATTTTATTGCTTTTTAGCATTAATACACTATGTGGCAGAATAGGGGTGCTTAGTCGGATAAATGCCAAGTCAAATTGGGACTTTCACACCCACATGAGCACTCCAGCTTAGTTAAACAGCCACATGTGTGCCCTCACCATTGGTGATGTGCTCCCATTCATTGAATGTGGACATCTTGGCTGACTAGGAGCGTTAGAGGTGGATTTTGTCCATTTTTTGCTTGATTTGGTGCATTTAATGCCACCCTAAGACTCTAAACCACCCATATTTCCAAAACCATGCATTACAAGGTGTAATAATTGACCCACATCATATCATCCATGTCTAATAATCAATTCATGGCCTTTTGGGATGATTTGGGGCGTAATTGGCCCACCTAGGGGGGATTGATGCCAATCTGGAAATTTTGACTTATACACTCACATTGGGCTCCCAAACCCTCACAAAACTTTCCAAATGTAATATAAACCTAGAAAAAACATTTTTTTATGTTATACAGTTAAAATTATCCTAGTTCGGTTCACATTTGTGTGTAAATTACTTCTCATTGCATGGTTTTTGCTGGTTTTTACACCAAATTTGATTTGTGAGATTCACTAATGCTCCTAGATTCTCCTCTAGTTCACATTTATCACATGGTATCAGATAATTTTGGATATTATTGATTTGCATATCAATTCATAGAGTCTTGAGCTGCATTTGTTAGTGAAATTCCAAATAAAATCGAGTTGTTTTGTAGGGCTTCTAGCAAAAATTCATCACCAATTGCGCAGGAAGAAATGGAGGCTACCCACATATTGCTAAAAAATTTCAAATTCTTTGATTGGAAGGAAGAGATGGTGATTCAGTTGAGAGCCAAAGGGATTTACAAAGTTACCATGGGAACTAAGGTGGAGCAAAATCTGCAGTAGAGAAAGCCAAGTACTTCAACATATTGGACGAGGCATTTGGATTGTTGTGTCTGAGCATCTCAAGAGAGCTCTTGTTCTACATTGATAGTTTGAAAACACCCAATGAGTTCTAGGTAAAACTAGAGACATTATTTGGGAAAACTGATGAACTACGTGGTCACTAGCTGGAGAATGAGCTTATCGGCTTGAGCCCAGTGCACTATGACACAATATAGGACTTCTTCACCAAGTTTAAGTCCCTTGTGTTGTAGCTGAAGCAATTTGGAATTGAGAAGAAAGACGACTAATTTATTTTGTCAATCCTTTCAAAGTTGGGGCCAGAGTTCTCAGTTTTTTTGAGCACATTCCACTCCGGCAAGTTAACACTTCGAAACTGGAAAATGCCCAATCTAGCAAGTTTCATTGAGTTACTCACTCAGGAGAAAGAAAATCTAGTCCAAATGGGCACCATCAAGACCAAGAATCAAGTATTTGTAGTGGGATTTTTGAATTCATCAAAGGGAAAGCCCAAGTCCAAAAATTCAAAGCTGCCAGAGAAGAAGAAACCAGAAAAACCCAAATCCAGTGATGGAAGTTCAAATCCTTCCAGGGAGAAGGACAAGAAGGGAAAATAAAAGACCAAATGCACCTATTGACACAAGGTATGTCATCTATAGAGGTCATGCATGAAATATACCATTGACACCATGGTGCAGCTTCTGGAGAGGAACAACAATGCAGTCCCTGACAGATCAAGGAAGAAGGATGGCACCTCCAATTTGAATGAAAGCAAGGAGAAATGGCATGCTTTGGTAGAAGATACTTCTATATCTTCATATTTTATCATTGATTTGTGGGCTTCCAGGAATATGGTATCAAATATAGATCTCTTCTCCTCCATGGGTTTGAATGTTGGCCCAGCAGTGCGAATGGGGGATGTTTTAGAAATCTAGACCAAGGGGATTGGTAGGATTTACTTAGAGAATGGCTACTTCAGTGATGTATTGTATGCACTAGACCTTGCAGTGAATTTTTTATCAGTCTATCAGATGACCCATATAGGAGAGGCAAAGCAAGTGATCTTCACTCTAGACATGGTAGAGATTGCAGAAATCTCAACAGACCAGGTCATTGCAATTGGGTATGCATATCACCATGAGAGGATGTACAAGTTATCTAAATTCCTCCCCACTTCCAATGACCAAGCACTTCTCTCACATGCCAATGAGGTTTTAAATCTATAGCATGAGAGGTTTGGTGACATGAACTACAAGTAACTCTAGGAACTACATAGAGATGAGATGGTGGAAGGAATTCCACAAATCATATCATCAAATGGAACATGCATTGGGTGCGTAGTTGGGAAGCACCCTGAACAAAGCTATGAGAAAGGGAAGGAAAGAAGAGAAACAAAACCACTTGGGTTGGTGTCTTTAGATTTGATTGGTCCATTTCCCACTTCATAATATGGTGGATCAAGGTATGTACTTACATTCATATATGATTACTCTCGATTTTGTTAGGTGTACTTCCTCAAATTGAAGTCTAAGGTGTTTGAACACTTGAATATTTGGAAGGCATTGGTAGAAAATCAGAGTGGGAATAAGATTAAGGTCCTTAGTAATGATAATGGGAAGGAGTGTGTAAAAAATAACCTACAACATATTTTTGATGAGTATGGAATCCAAATGAAACACTCAACTCCCTACACACCACAACAAAATGGTGTGGCCAAGAGGAAGAATAGATCTCTCAAGGAGATGACCACTTGCATGACAGAAGTAAGGGATATAAGTTCCAAGATATGGGATGAGGCCATTAGTTCTGATGCACACATACAAAACAGATCCTCCCCTAAATCAGTAAAATAAAATACACCTTATGAGGCATGGTTTGGCCAAAAGCCAAATGTCTCCAATTTCAGAATTTTTAGGACTAGAGCATGGGCTAGAATCCCCTCTAGAAAGAGGAAGGCCTTGCAGCCAAAAAGAAAGGAGTGAATTATGGTTGGGTATGGTGAAGAAAATAAAGGCTAAAATCTCTTTTACAGCTCCACTTGAAATACATTTGTTGAGAGAATTGTGAAATTTGAAGAAGAGCCAATTCCTGATTTCGAGCTTGCACCGGGGGAATGCTCCTCTCCTCAACCATTTGAAGATGTAAGTGATGATAAATGCTATGTTTTTTCTGATATGTCTGATATAAATATGGTTTAAATGATATTTTTGTATATCACTCACCATCAAGGCCCAAGTGGGCTGAAAAAATCATTCAAGCTGCTGGGGAATTGGCAGGAAACTCCCATGAGCCTAGGAAGACTAGATCACAAACTAATAGTGCTTCCTTTGCAAGTGATAGTGATATTGCTGAGAAATGTCATATGCTCATTGAGACTTATCCTTATAAATTTCAGAAATCTTGTAATGACCCAATATTGATATCATCAATGGAAGAAGAATTTCAGTCCCTCCAAGAGACCAAGACATCGGAATTGGTTCCCCTTCCTCCCAAGAGGAAGCTTGTCCAATGCAAATGGGTATTTCAAACCAAACTTGCAGATGATGGTTGTGATATAAATAATAAGGCAATATTAGTTGCTAAGGGATATTCTAAATTCCATGATATTTATTACACAAATACCTTTGCACCGGTTGCAAAGATGGACTCCATAAGACTAGCTCTTTGCAATGGCAACTAGTAAGGGTTGGCAAGTTCACCACATGGATGTTAAGAGTTCTTTATTGCATGGTGAGATACAGGAAGAGATATATATGAAGCATCCTAAAGTTTTCCAATAGGATACTTCATTGGTATGTAGGTTGACTAAATCTTTGTATGGACTCAAGCAAGCCCCCAGGGCTTGGTATGCAAAAATGGATGCTTTGTTGCTCTCTATTGGCTTCACTAGATGGAAATAATACCCTAATGTGTATTTGAAGAAACATGATGTTATTTTTCAGGTTATTTTTGTTTATTTTTATGACCTTCTCATTACAGGTAGCTGCATCAATTTAATTGGCTCAATTAAGTCATCTTTGCATAGTGAATTTGCCATGACCAACCTAGGATTGCTAAGCCAATTTTTGGGCTTGGAAATTGAGAAAAGTGAAAGGGACATAAAGATGAGTCAACCAAAGTATGATTCATACATGCTAAATAATTTTAACATGGATGAGTGTAATTCATCCAAGTCTCCCTTTATTTCTAGCATCAAAATGCATGAATTTGGCAATTCTCCATTGGTAGATATTACGCTCTGCATGCAACTAGTGGGAAGCTTGCTCTATCTCACTCACACAATACATGATTTGTATTATGATGTAAGTATTATAGAAATACATATGAACCAACCACATGATCTCCATTGGAGGGAAGAAAAAATCATTCTTCAGTATGTCCAGGGTACAAAGAATTTCGGGGTGCACTACACAGCTAGTTCCTCACTTCAACTAGCTGGATTCTCTTATTCAGATTGGCATGGAGATCCCATTGACAGGATGTCAAATTCAGGTTTTATATTTATGTTTTATAAAGGTCCCATTTTCTGGTCAAGTAATAAACAACACACCATTTCACATTCATCAGCAGAGGCCGAGTACAGGGCAACAGTCAATGTTGCAACACAGTGTGTTTTGTTGCAGGGAATTCTTTGGGAATTTGGTGTCATGATTGATTCTCCAACCAACATTTGGGTGGACAATAAAAGTGGCATAAAATAGATACTAATAATTTTCATAGGTAGAGGGAAAAAATATATTGTGATACACATGCATTACATTCGGGGCTTAGTGCATGACAGGGTGATCTCACTGCAGTATTGCCCGTCCATCGAGCAAACTACTGATATTTTTACCCAGGATTTCACAAAAAATATTTTCACCTACCTGAGATATTTTCTTGGGGTGAGTGAAGGATGGTAATTTGTTGTTATTTGTTTCAGGTACATCCCCTTGTCCATTCTTTAGGGAAGGTTTTTTTCCATGAGGTTTTCCTTCTTTTCCTTGGTTCATATGGACAAATAAATTGTAATTTCTGAATTATGTAATTTGATGTGACTTCAGCCATTGTTACCAAGGCCTCCATAATTTTGTGAGTTGTACTTAGTATTTTGATTAAGGGAGGGTGTTATAACAATAATCCAACTCATTAGTCAATTTTATTTCTTTTTAGCATTAATACACTATGTGGTGAACTAGGGGTGCTTAGTTGGACAAATGCCAAGTCAAATTGGGGATTTGACACCCACATTAGCACTCCAGATCAGTAAACCAGCCACAGTTGTTCCCTCATAATTTTTGGTACACTCCCATTCATTGAATGTGGACATCTTCATTGACTAGAAGCGCTAGAGATGGATTTTGTCCATGTTTTGCTTGATTCGGTGTATTTAATGCCACCTTGAGACTATAAACCACCCATATTTCCACATCCACGCATGCCAAGGTGTAATAATTGACTCACATCATCTCAGCCATGTCCAGTCATCAATTCTTAGTTGTTTGGGCTGATTTGGGGCATGATTTCCCCACCTAGGGGGGATCAATGCCAATTTGCCAATTTTAACTTGTACACACACATTGGGATCCCAAAGCCTCACAAAACTTTCCAAATGTAATATAAAACTGGAAATAACATGTTTTATGTTATATAGTTAAAATTGTCCTGATTCTGTTCACATTTGTGTGTGTAAATTACTTCTCGTTTCAGGTTTCTTGTTGGTTTTTGCTGGTTTTTGAACAAAATTTGATTTGTGAGCTTCACTAACACTCCTAGATTCTCCCATGGTTCAAATTTCTCACAAAAACTAATGGGGAACCCTTATGGGATGATGGATGGTGGTCAAATATGGCCAACTGTGTAGTATGGATAGAGTGAATGGCTCGTGAACATGCCAATACATTCAAAGGGATATTGACGTGATGTCACACCAAATGGTGTCAATTCCAGGAAATATACCAAAAAATAATAGTGATAGCATGACACAAGGGTATCGTCAAAAGATAAAGGGAGGAAAATCGAACCCATTGGTGCGAACAATGTCTCAAACAGACTCTGGATCACTCTATGGTGCATGAAAGAAAACGAGACCCAATGGAAGCCTGTAAATAGGCAGGACCACATGACATGTGTCATTGTTACAGTTCAGTGTTGAGTTGGAGTGGAGGACCCCAGAGCTTATTTCCTTATTTCTTTCATTTCGAATGACATTTTTTAGATCAATGACTTGCATGTAAGAACTCTCATTCAACCTGACTTTTTCACTAGTTTAGTGTATCCTTTCGCTCAACCTAGGGCTTATGCTGAGCTGGAAGGGTTTGTAGGGATGTGTCGCACTTTTTGAGGGAAATGAAGTGGCCTGGGTCGCTCTTATGGGCCAGATAGGTGTGACCTAGTTGCACCTATCGAAGAGACAGGCGCAACCTCATTTGCATGCCTAGCAGAAAAGAGCGAGTAAGCCTCATATATTTAGGGTTTATGTGTGACTTGGGTCACTTAAAAAGGTGGAACAAGTGAGACTTATCCTAGGATGAGGTTTTTTGTGTAAAAATGAGCCTGAGAAAGACTCTTTGTATGTGTAAGATGTTGCAAATGGTATGGTGAGGGCGGGATATGTGGAAATCAAACCCAAGAGATAGATCAATTACACTCACAAAATTGCTAATCAAACATGCAAAATTCACACAAAACGAGAGTGAAATTGGAGCATAACTTAATATTGTATTGAATAAGTGTAAATTATCCAACAATATGAAGTAATAGGCTGCTAAAATATATAATTACATGAGAGATTCGAAAGCACTAGGTTTCTATTTGAATTGGTAAAAAACAAGCTTATTAAAACAAGTCAAAACCCCCATAGGTGCAAAAAGGACTTTCCAAATCCATGAAGATCCTCACGAATTAGCTAAATCAAGTGGGAAAGCCAATATGTGGTGGAAAGACAAATCATTCATGCTTCATTATGGATAAATGAAGGAGGATTATGTGGTAAAAAACAAGGCAAGTTTCCCTAGACTAGCTTTTCCTTTATGCCTTAAAATAAATGTAAAGCAAGGCAGCTTTCAGAAAAACTAGATATGTGCTTTAAGGAACTAGGAATAAAGTAGACATGATAAATATGTTTCCAAGATGATTCCAAAGTGCTCCATGACCCATTTTACCAAGTATTGACTTCTAGGAACAAGTAGAAGTCAACTAGCATAGAGAGGGAATCTAGGATTCTAGGAATAAGACAAAAATGATTTAATTAATGTCAAATGTGGGTAACTATGGGTTGATTATTCTCAAACCCCCCCCTTAAGCATGAATTTATGAGTAAATATAAGGAAATTATAGGGCCTAGAAACAAGGATTAGTCACCATTTTACATACTGCATGTCCATACAACCAAGGAAAGAGGCAAAAACCCAGTGGGAAAATCCTCCCTTAAACATGGACAGGAAAACAATTTTTTGGAAATCTTGTTATCAATCATTCTTCACCACATGATTATCAATCCCCAGCATTGATTTGATATTACTGAAGGTCTTCTCACAAAATACTTTGGTGAAGATGTCTGCTACTTATTCTGAAGATGCGCAGTAGAGTAGAGCAATGGTACCTTCATGCACAAGCTCCCTGATATAGTGCATATGGATCTGAATGTGCTTGGTTATTTGTCTTCGAAATGGATTAGTGGAGATTCGAATGGTTCTTTGATTGTCACAAATATGACTGTTGAAAACTATGATTTGAAACCACATTCTCCAAGCATCCCCTACAACCATAAACATTGAGTAGTCGCATTTACAACTCCTCTATACTCTGCCTCTATAGATGAGAGTGCTATGGTACTCTGCTTCTTACTTAACTAGCTTATTGGTCCTTCTACAAGCATGAACACATATCCTAAGGTAGAATTTCGATCTTTGTTGTCACCTTCCCAATCACTGTCAATAAATCCAACTAGCTCTAAGTCATATTTTGCTTTGTAGAAAATCCCATGAGCCCTTGTTCCCTGAACAAAGTTTAGGATCCTCTTGGATGCTCTCCAATGGATCTCATGAGGCTGATCCATGTATCTTGAAGCCACACTAACTACATAATATAATTCAGTTCAATTATGTGTAAGATAAAGCAAAAACCCAATCAACTTCCTATACAGTGTATTATTTACCATAGGAGAAGAACCTGCTTCTTCAAGCTTAAATCCTGATAGGAATGGAGTCTGGAGTCTTGCTTGGATTGAAATATTTCATTCTAAACTTGATGAGAAAATATGGAGCATAAATTAACTGATGAACCTTGATTCCATGTTGGTATTGAGCAATTTCAAGACCCAAAACTTGGCTCAACAATCCCAAATATATCATAGAAAAGGCATGGTTCATTGCATCCTTGAAGGAGGAAATCTCTTTCTTTGAACTTCCTGTAATCAGTAGGTCATCCACATATAGAAAAATAATAATTAAATAACCATGAATCAGCTTCAAATATACATTAGTATCAGACTTGCATCAAAGAAAACTCAGTGACAGTAGAAAGCCATCAATCTTGGCATACCAAGCCCTCGGGGCTTGCTTGAGCCCATATAATGATTTCTTAAACCTGCACACTAAAGATGGATTAGATACAAAACCTTCTAGTTTCTGCATATAAATATCTTCATTCAGATCTCCATTCATAAAGTCACACTTTACATCCATGTGATGTACCTACCATTGCTTCGAAGATGCAATGGCTAGGGAAAGCCATATGGAGTCCATCTTTGCCACTGGTGCAAAGGTCTCATTGTAGTAAATACCATGTAACTGAGAGTAGCCCTTGGCTACCAATATTGCCTTATATTTCAAAGGTGAACCATCAGCAGAAAACTTAGTTTTGAAGACCGACTTACATTTCACTAGCTTCCTCCCTAGGGGAAGATCAACTAGTTCCCGTGTTGTTCTTCTAGAGAAAGTTGAATTCTTCTTTCATGTTTTTTTCCATATTGGATCATGTGCTGCATATTCATATGTCTTTGGATCATAATATATCATCAAATAACACTTCTTAGTAAATATTGGATATTTCACATGAAGGGCACTCTCAAATTGATATCTAGTCCTCCTAGTGTCATTAGGATTTCCATCTAGTTCCCTAGCTGCATGAATGGTCCTTGCTGACCACTTTGGTATTGTAGGGATGTTAGGATCTGCAATTAATTCATCATTATTAGACATGTAATAATCATCAAACTCATTGGAATATTCACTTACAATCAATGGTTGTGGTGGTGAAGAGGACTCTCCAACTTCAACTGCTGCTAAAGGCTATTCTTCGAACTTAACACTTCTTTCAATGAAATCTTTGTTAGTGCTCAAGTTGATAAGATTGTACACTTTTGAATCTTAAGAATACCAAACAAATAGGCACTCTTATCTTTGGGGTCGCAAAGCCTTCCTCTTCTTAGTTGGAATTCAAGCCCAAGCCTTTGAGCCAAAAATCCTGAAATGGGTCACATCTGGCTTGTTCACACTCCAAGCTCCGAAAGGATTCATACCATAAAGCTGCTTTTGTGGCACCCTATTTTGTATATAGGATGCATAGTTTGTAGCTTCAACCCAAAACTTTGATGGCAAAATTTTAGCCTCCACCATACAAGTTTCCATCTCCTTCAGTGATTTGTTCTTTCTCTCAGCAACACCATTTTGTTGTGGTGTGTAAGAGATAGAATGATGCATCTGGATACCTACATCTTTGCAATATTGGATGAACTCATACTTGACATACTCACCACCATTTTCAGACCTGAGGATATTGAGTTTCCTCCCAGACTAGTTTTCAACCAAGGCTCTAAAGACTTTGAAGAGGTAAAAAACTTCAGACTTATGCTTTAGGAAGTGAACCGAACAATACCTGGAAAAGTCATATATGAAGGTGAGTGCATATTTGGATTGACTCATTGACATATGAGGGAATGAAATAGAAATGTCACTGTGGATCTATTTCCACCTTTTACACACCTGGGGAGGAACGTGGCAGAAATCTTCAAGCCACTAGGTGTGTCCTTGCGGGCAAGTCTCGAGTCAAGGCTGTCGCCTTGTTCTCAACTCATCCGTTTAGGCTTAACTCCTAACGAATCCAAGGGGGGTAGACCCTATTAAGTTACTAAGGAAAATTGATNGAGAGAGAGAGAGAGAGAGAGAGAGAGAGACAGAGACAGAGAGAGAAAATAGCCAGTGCCTTAAAATGGAGTCAAAAAATAATCAATGTACTTTCATGTTCTTGGAGTGAATGTGTTTTGATTGCTCTTGGTACGTTTTAAGTTAACGTGAAATATGAGTTGATTAAAATTAGGTGAGGGGGGGACTAGAGATATACCTGAGAGTACTTGGAGTATGTCCAAAACTAAACCTTCATGTCTACCCACAAGGAATATGTGGGATGAATGGACTCTCTGAGACTATTTTTCATAATGCACCCAAAGGTGTAATAGAGATTGCCACCTCGAGGTCACTTTTCAGGAGTCCTCGCTTCCTTTGGGTATTTTGCCACCACTTACGGTTTGATCGAGGCGTTGGATTTTCACCTGATGGTGGTTGATTGGAGAAGGCAAAGACTAAGTAAACTAGTCACTCACATTTCTTTTAATGCAACTTGACTGATCGGATGAACCACAGCCAATTATAGAGCATACACATCGGAGTCTTGTCAATTTTAGTGAGTTTTAAAGGATGTGTTTTCTTAGAAAGAAAAACCCTCCAGGAACCTCTTTCAGTCCAAGTGGACCTCAATTAGGGTATAAAGGAGGGGGTTGATTTTAGAACAATTACTTATAGAAATTAATGATAAGCAGCAAGTAGAATCAAATCACAAGTTTTCTAATTATTCCTACCACGCATCTCTTTCCCCTTGCGGGTCAATCAAGAAGTTGTGCAGTAAGTATTAAAGTTACTTTTGTTAACAACTCTATGTTGAATAGTTGAGGAAGAGTTATGATTGAGGAAGATAAAAGGATACATAAATTTGCAAGGTTTAATAGTTTTGATTCCATTATTAAATTGTGCATAATGGTTAATTTGGCATGCAATCCAAAGGTGTAAAGTGATTGGGGTGAAATCTACGGTTTAAAATGCATCCGCTAGGTAAAGATGCGCAGGAGATAAGTTATGTGGAGAAGCGGATGTGGTTAACAAAGCTTAAATATAAATGGTTATGGAATAAAGCAAACAAAATCTACAACTGAGGGACAGTCCACTAAATAAAGATGCACACTTGAAAAAATAAAAAAGGCTAGCGGAATGTGTACAACCAATCTAAATCCAACGGTTTAAGCAAAAAGTGAAAACTCATCGACGGTCATTATTGGTTCCGGAGGGTAAAGTTATGAGATGGTTAAAAGGGAAAGGTGGTAGAAGAATGTAAACCATGTTCCACATGGCAACTTGAAGGGAATTCCACGGAGA
Organism: Pseudotsuga menziesii; assembly: GCA_001517045.1. Taxonomy (NCBI): domain Eukaryota; kingdom Viridiplantae; phylum Streptophyta; class Pinopsida; order Pinales; family Pinaceae; genus Pseudotsuga; species Pseudotsuga menziesii. Next base: position 605,851 of record LPNX010818411.1, on the reverse strand, counting down.
AAAGTAGTTTGGGAAAAACCGCTTGATGAGGACTCGGGAAAGGACCGTCGTATAAAGGTAAATTTGACTTGGTTTAAAAAATCATTTCATTTGTGTGCAGCGGGTGAAAGGAAGGAGGCAGACTACCATCTTTCCAAAGTCAACTTCTACATATTTACAATCACAGGTAAGCCTTAAAACACTTAAACTTGGTTGAAGGAGTTGATGCCATTGTTCGTTATGGAAAAGGAACAAGGTTTAGGAGTTTTATGCAGGGTTTTGGATGAAAGGTAGGAATTTGTTGTTGATAGGGAAAAAAGGTATGTGACCCTATTTTGTCAGTTGGAAATGTATCATTCTCGAAGGAGTAGTTGTGGCAGTGTAATTTGCAGGGAAATGATGTTCTTAATATCTACAGTTATTTTTCATATTATTTTTCTATTGAGCAAACCTTACCATTTCCTGAATTTTTTGAATGGTGCGGAAACAATTATTCTCCCTCTGAAAGAGTTGTCATGAGTCATACCACATCCAAAATACTTTGTAAGGTTGATGCAAAAGCCGTTCGCAGATTACTAAACCTACCTGATAATTTCCCTGATAATAGTGAGTCTTTGAATGAGTCGTTCTTAGTCGAAATGTATAAAAGTTGTAAAACCGAAGTTAGATGCCAATTTCTGTCCAGTATTCTGAAAGATAGTCAATCATTAGAAGGACTTTTTCTGCCATATAATGTTAACATTTTCAAAAAAGAGGCACAGATGGTTATGTCTTTAGTCATCCAAATTCTAGGTTTAGATGATGATATTCATATCAGTGAAGTCGTTTTAGGTTTCTTATTGAGAATAACTTCAATTCAGCTCGAGTCCCATTTAATCCATTGTTTCAATCTGGATGAGTATTTAGCTGAAGTTATCCATGTCCAATTGGTCGAATTTCCCAAAGTCGGGTTTTTTAAATATCAGTCATACCTACTGAATATGTTGTTGTGTTCAAATATGTCGGAATTGCAATTCATGTCCACCATTTTCTCTCCAGATCTTCCAAAAGAAATCAATATGTTTGAGTTTGTAAATACAATTATGGCCGAGATGTATAAATTGTTGTTTGATGATGTATTACCAAGGGTGTTAGAAGAAATGAAACTCATGTTACAGTCTTCCTCAGAGGACAGAATAGGAGACTGGTTCTTATATAAATATTTTACTATTTTGAGGGTGTATGGATTCACTGGGGAACCATACAAGCTACCTATTTTTCTGACTCCAATACTATTTGCACTTGAGTTTACGAGGAAAATATTGTGTGCAGAAGAAGAGCATTTCAGGGCATTCAAAAAGTCTTCAAATGTTAAGTTTCCTCTTAAAGTTGGTCCATTTATTTTCAAAAACAAAAGTTCCCTGTTGGTTATAGAAAAGCTATTAGAAGTTATGGATTTCCAAAAGGAGCAAAGAATCAATTATGATTCACATCACATAATTTCTTAGAGAAAGCAGTCAAACAAAAATAAACCATTCGATCATCAAGTTGTCAAAGGTTTAGATAAAATAACCAATTTGTCTCGTTTTGAAGAAAGTTCAGGAATTGATGAGGGTAGGAGCAATGAGTCAATTGCAGCAGCTCAAGCACCTGATAATCCTATCATTTTGAGTAAGAGGAGTCTTTCTGAGACTGAGAGTATGGATGTGGTTGAAAACATTTCATATAAAAAGATCAAAACATACTCTCAGGATGATCAAGTTTTAGAAGAAATAAATTTAGAGGATTCAAAGAAAATGGTTTTGTTACCGAAGAAGTCTGTACAGATAAATTAGTATTCCTTTGGAGGAGAAGGTAGTACAAGGCCTAGTTCATGTTTCAAATCTAGAGCTAATTTAGTGTCAAGTTATGCTAAAAAACAAATGCAGTCATTAGAGGAAGCAAAAAATTTGATTCCTCGAGTTAGAAGTCTAATGAATCAAAAGACATCATTGATTTCTACTCAAGATGTGGAGAGAAATACGTTGAAGTTTGCTATGGTTAATGATAAAAAAGTATCTGAGATGGAAGTGAAGTTAGATAAAATTAGTGTTCCCAATAAGATACAACTCCATAAGTAGACTGGAGATGTTATCTATTCTGATTTATTACATGCTATTATGAAAGTTAACTAATTGCGGGCCCTTGTAGATAAAATGGAAGTCCAATCGAAGCATGAGAAAGTAGAAAATAAAGCAAATCTGATCCAGATTAAAAAGTTATAGGGAGATGTTATAAGCTTAGGAAATGAACCAGGAAATGTACATGCAACCAAAAGGATTTTAGAAGAAAAGGACAATACCATACAGGTATTAAAAAAGAAGCTTTAAATCCCAAATGCTGAACATGCTTAGTCCCTAGAATTATTTACATTGTAGGAAGAAAAAGATAAAGTTTATCAAGAGATGATGGATTACAAAGGCAAAGCATTGAAATTACAAGAGGAGAAAAATAGATGGGAAGTGGAAAGAGCTTAATTGATGACCCGGATTTCGAAGTTAAAAAAAGATCAGAATGATGAAAAGGAAATTATGGAAGAACTGATGAGTCAAACTCCTGTTGACACAGATTTATCTCTTGTGAACATTGAAAAACCATTAAGTGAATTTTCTGTAGATGATCTGCTAGTTTCTATGTCATAGGTAAGTCTAAAGGATGTGGAAATCAAAGAATTAAAGGAATAAATTGAGAAGATTAAGTCAGAATTGGCTAGAATCATTGAAGAAAAGAATAAAACATTAAATGATAAAAGCCAGTTACAAAAAAAGTTTAATGAGTTGAAGGAAAGAAGTACAGGAAAAGATTCTTTACAAGGAGCTAAACATTTAATTTGGGATACATTATCGGTGGAAATCACTAAGTTTAGACACTATTTAATTTTTATTGATGATCAAAGTGCATTAGTCAATTTAGCTACTCAAATACTGAAGTTGGCAAACGAGACCATGGAAAAGAAGCCTCTAAATACAGCTTAGAATGGTTTAAATTTTTTGAATTCTTTAACATATCAAAAGTTGCAGGACATCGGAATTAAGGACAGAGTAGCTATTGTACTCTGGGAAAAGAAATTTATTAACAAACATTAGCTCATGAAGGTGGTACAGGATAAAGCAAATACAATGTCTTTACAGATAAAGGATTTCAGGCTTGCTTTTAAGGATCTATTTGAAGATGACCTCCCTTCTTTATGGGATGATGAAGGAATATTATTTTCTCAGGAACATTATCACAGTCTGCTAGTAAAAAATCACATGGACCATTCCAATTTTGAATATTTGGTTAAAGGACTGACTGGAAAGATCATTGTAGAAAAATTGACAGAGGATTTCGAAGTGTTGCAAAAAAAATTTATCATTAGAAGAGGATTGCCCACAGTATCTTATGAAGCCTATGTGGATCTGGAGGTATCTATTAGAGAAATGACAGAATATGATACACCAAATGTGGAACAATGGAGGATCATGGAAATATTCAAGAAAACCAAGTATATACTTCATCCTTGAAAATAGGTGTTGCGCGTCATGGAGCTGCTTATTCTGGATACCTTGCAGTCACTAAGTTGATTATAATCAAATTATATGTTGTTAAAATCCAAGCATGTAGTTTTATTCCTAGTTGTTAGGAATATAGTTACAAAAAACTTTGATTAACTGAATATTTAGTTATTGATCTTCTTGGGAAGAAGCTATCTTTGTATATATTTGAATTTATTTGATGTATTGGGTGTTGGAACCCATATGTTTAGATTGATATTTTTAAGAACTTATTCATTTTTTATTAAATAACAGAGCAGAATGCTAGTTGATCTCCAAGGATTCCTGTGTCATTTAATGTTACAGTCTGTGCCTTCTTTCCATGTGATTGTCTTCTAAGTGCTTACCTTCCATTATGTTTTCTTTCGTATCTGAACATAGTGTTTAATAGTTTCAGAATTCATACAAGTTATGCTCTGGCTATTGATTCAGATATTTCACAAATATTTCTTCTAAAGTCGATATAGAATTCATCTTGTGATGCTTTATATTGATGGATTGTTCATGTTTCTTTCTTATTCGCCCAAAAATCAATGAATGACTGTGACTAAGTGATTATCTTGCCTTTCTTTTGATTCTGTGTATGAAGCTTTGTTCATCTTTATCTATTTGATTCCATTACCCAATGGTATATGTGTTGTTTCAATCATCTACTTGATTTAAAAAACTGATTTCATATATTTGGCCTTGTTAAATTTAAATGTGAGAGATCCCTCTCTAGAAAGAAAATCCAGTTTCTTTCTGAAGTGGTTTTTGTTGTTACCTTGAGATTAACTTCCACAACCTTTGGTATATTTTGAGTGCTAACAAATTTGATACTGTAATATGGAATATATGATAAATTAATAAAATCATGTTATTATGCATGAATGAAACTAATCTAAAGTGAACATAAATACGACAAATGCAAAAAATGACAAAAAGGGCGCGAATCCCGCCAGGGGGGATCGGGAATGGGCTCGAAAGAGCTTATTCAGAGAAAATTTTTATTATCTGCTGTTACAATATTAATAAAATTATCTGAATCCTCTTGGTTCTTATATAGGATGAAACCAATATCTTACAAATTTCCCAAAATTTAAAATTACAGCCAAAGGGGAGCCCCCTGGGGGGATTTGAACGATCCCAAAGCCACTTTCGAACAGCAGATTCTCTTCTTTCTGTTATGCCTGATAAAATACAAAGATAATGTTAGAATGAAATATGCCAAAAATCACTTTGAAAGTACCTTTGGTTCAGCCTACTTTAAACCAAACAAAACTAAGTTAAAACTATCTCAAACAGTGAAAAAGGAACCAAGGAAAGCAAGCTTCCCTTGCTTGATATTGGATTTTTGTTTGGGAAGCCAATGAGATATGCACTTATTACTGGATTTAATCTTTTTAAAATAGAAATAGAAATCTAACGCATGGAACCTAGGATTTTCTTTAAATTTCCATGCAAAATGGACGATTTCCCTGAACTAGATCTAGAATGCTTAATGAGACCTTTTAGAAATGAGATCTAGATTATGAAATTTGAAATAATAGATATATGTAACTTTTACTTTAATATTACAGATCTAAATGATAACAAAGCTTGTAACCAAAGTAACCAGGTAAGATTTGGATTTTTATGAGGAAGAGAGAGAAAGAGTGTTGGAATCCTTGAAGATCAACCGTGGAGCTTTCTGGTGGAACGTCGAGGAACTATGCATTTGAGAAAGTTTTGGAGAAAGTGAGGAAGCAAGCTATATCAGCACCCTCTCCAAGATAGGAACCTACAACTGAATCCAAAGACTTGCCAAAATGCTTGTGAGATATGGTTAATACATAAAGAGAGATTTCAGAATAGCATGCATATAAACTTATAAAACATGTTGAATCTAGATCTCTAAACATGCATCAAAAGGAAAGAGATGGCCAATAAAATTATTAACACATCCCTTTCCTATCAATATCATAATAAAATTATTATCAATCTTTTGCAATGAATCCGCAAACAATCAGCAAATTATGAACATAGATACAGGTTACCTCGGTAAAACATGGCAATGCTCATCCACAGACAGAATAACATGGCATTGACTTGCCTTCAAAGCTTCTCTTTATTTAAAATGAACAATAAAAATAGTACAATAGAAATAGCACCTCAATCCTAGTTCTAACTAGCTTGGAAGAGGTAATATGTGCTTTATTTATAGCAAAAACAAGAGATCTATCCTTGGGGGGGCAGAAATCCCAGGGAGAGAGAGACTGCAGTTGCATGTGGAGTGAATATGGGCCTGATATATGTCTAATTGAGCTTGATCTAAGTCTTACTAAGTGAAACTATCATTTGGAGAGCTGATCTGTCTGACACCTCAACCTGCTGACTGAAGCATCCACAAAAACTCAATCAGATGGGCCCACATGTGTGGAGGAGAGAGAGAGGGCGCAATTCCCAATATTGCATGATGTGGTGCACTCCCATATTAGCCCATATCACCCCGTTTAGTCAATCCCAAGCCGATGAGAGTGATTTCAGTCAAATCAGAGCAAATCCCAATGATTTAGGATTTGGGGTTTTCTCCATTATTTAATTAATTCATCAATTAAATAATCAATATTTGATTTTTAGGGATTTTTTACCTAAGTGATGGATAAATCACTCAAAACTTAGAATAAGTGGGTCTATGAGTTTACATGTTGCTCTAAGCTTGAAAATGAGCACCCCCATGACTAAAACTGATTTTCGAACCCACTTTTATTACAAAACCAATTTTTTCAATTAGACTATTAAAAAATAGCCTAAGTTTTGTGTAAAGATCAAAATAAAATAAAAAAAGAAAACCTAGGGGGACTTAGACATGTTCATATGACTTGACCATGATGCCTAGCATGTTTATACATTGACACATAGACTGTAATAACCTCAATAGGCCTATATTCTAAGCCAACCACCCCAACTTTGGAGGTATTGAGTGAAAAACTCAAAAGTTATCAGTTGTTTATTCAACAACCAATAAGAACCAAGGGAAAAAACACCCTCACCTGATCGGATTGACAAATAAAGTCTAAGAGACTGAGTCTTTTACAGACACTATCATGCTACAATATTTTATTACAAGTCCCCCATGGGGTATGAACATGTGATATAGTACAACAAGCACTTCCCAGAAGAAATTCAGAAGGTCTTCTGAAGTCCGAACAAATCATATTTGTCCGGTTCAGCAGGCTCACTTGATAAAAAACCACTAAGTACAACTTAGGTGGTAACATCTGGCTCCAACTGTGGGATGTGTGCTTGATCTGGTCATATGCCAAGGAGAGGATATGAGGACACCAGAATCTCTGGTTTATACACCATGTAAAAACATCTCAACTTGACAAGAAAACCTCAGTAGCACAAGATTTATATAAAACCAAATGAACCATTAAGCTGATTTATTTAAACAAAATAAATATAACTAACTAATGAAAAAAAAAATTATTATTAGCTAAATACAACAAAAAAATGCGAAAAGTAAATGCTCTTTTTCAAGGAGCTTATTTTCCTACTCTAAGCATGATATAAAAAGGGTTAAGTGTAATCAGAAATCCAATGTAACCACCTAAGCATTTTATTAACATAAAAAAAAATTCCTTGTCTTTGGTTACCAGCCAAAGTAAGGATACTTTATTCAGAAAATGCAAACCTGCATGATGATCCAGAATGGGAGGGATGGATGGGAAATCATAGACATGAAAAATGTAGTCAAACTTCTTCCCAAACTAGTAGGTGCTTGCACAGGATACTTCTATCCATGACTGGATAGGGTTGATATACAAATTGGAATGATGAGGCAGATTGACTACACCATCATACTCATCATCAAGGCTTATCAGATGATAACTCATTATATAAGCCCCAAGCGGCTCCAAATCATAAGGAAACTCTATATGTGAAGATGATAGTTGAGACTGATATTCTACTGACTGTGTCATAGCTATATTTTCACAACACTGCTTCTCAATATCTTCATTATTGATACCTTTGTGTGGCTCTGCATGATATGACTCTAAATGACCATATAAGAGTTTTTAATGTTGCTCTTCTATACTAGGATTTTCCTAGGTCTCCAGATCCATGCTTCTCTTTATGGAAGTATAGTAGATTGGAATTCCACAAATTTCTAAATAGACACTCCTCTTGTTGGATATAGCATAGATAGGATTCTTAATAAGATATCCACAAAAATCCCAATATTCATCAACACCATTTATGTCAGATGTGATGGATTCCCAATTGTTGATATCAAGTTCCGATATCAAGTTCTCTTTGTCTTCATTACTGATACTGATATATGGCTCAGATTGATCATATGGATAAAATGCATACTCCTTTTCCTTATCAAAGTTTCCCAAGGCCACATGGTCCATCCTCTCTCCTTTAGATATGCCATAGATAGGAGAATCAACAAAACCATCAAAAGTTTCTGGTTCATTATTTTCCTCTTTATTCATGTCATAGACTGGATTTTCCATGAATGTCCAGGACTCTTCATCAACATATTTTATCGAAGATAAGGGAGTCTTCGTCACTTGTATCATGCTCCAAGTTATAATTGTCCTCATTTTCATACTCACCTTCTCCAGAGAAAAGGTAACAAGGAAGTAAGCCTTCCATACTATCATCATTATATGGAGAACACATAAGAGTCCCATCATGTACATTACAGTTTTCATCATAAGTTTCACTATAAGATTCTACAATGGTTTCATCCTTAGGTTTGTATTGTTTAGCTGGTGACAAAGGGTAGGCCTGGCCTACCATGTATACATGATTAGGCTTGCTTGAATTTTTTTCCTAACTACTAACCTTGGGAAGTCCATGTTCCATGACTTGATTTGCAGCATAACAAGTGCTTTCTTTGTGGAATTGTTCACAGAGTCTACACCATGGAATTACTTCTTCTACCATGTTAGCTGAGTCTAACTAGTTTGGAATCCTAGGCTTTTGTTGAGGAAATTTCTTTTGATACATCTGATTCTGCTTGGGCTGAAAGTTCCTAGGTCCATTATTCCTTTCCATTGTGATTATTCTATTTTGCATATGATTCAATTGTGCATAATGATTGGCCATTAGTTGCTTTTAACTAGTAACCAATTTTTTAATCATGTCCGTCACCTTTTCTGTGGGATATTTAGAAGTTCCATTTTCTTCTAATTCAACAGCTTTACCCTTCTCTTTGTTGTAGGACTCATTTCCCCTAGTGTAACCTGGAATGTTGGACTTGCCTAAAGATTGCATATTCTTTTCTATTTTCTTGGCCAATTCCTGGGTAGTTTTCAGATCGGTCGGTTCTTTATCTCTCAACTCGTACCTAAAGTCATCGGTGAAGGGTTCAATGTAGGATATGAGGATAGAAACATTTTCTGGCTTGATGTCTCTAGGAAGGTTCGCAACCACATGCCTGAATTTAGTGTTAAATTTATCCATGGTTTCATTCTCCATCTTCTTTATGCTATAAAGGGCAGCAAGCAGATGTCTTGGTTCCTTCTTTTCTCCCCACTTCTTCCTAAAACTATCTTGGAATTCGATAATATTTTTATATGAATCATCATCTAGGTTGAGGTACCACTCTTCAGCATCATCTTCTAAGGATAAAGCAAAGAGCTTCATTTTGATATCGTCATGGTCATGGGCAGCATCATTGCAATAACTGACCAGGTGCTTTTCAAACTTTCGAAGGTGAGACTTGGAAGTGATGGCAATATTCCCCTGAAATATAGGGAGCTTCTTGATAGCATCTTTTGGAATGGCATGGGGAGCACCTACTATCTGAGAAAAGTCAAGGGGTTTGAATAATTCCGTCATTTCTTGAGATTGGTGAACATGACTCTCTACAAATAAGTGATGGATATCTGAGAGGGATTGGTCTCCTAAATTTTCAAGCTTTCTATGAGAATTCTTCCTATTCAATATTTCCCTAATAAACCTTGCAATATTAGGGAGAGGATTGAATAATTTATGGTGGTTTCTTCGGGTAGAAATTCTTGGAGGGATGTTAGACAGTGGAGTCGCCAGATGGATCGAGTATTAATTTTTATGTTTTTTAAAGACAAGATCAATCAATTTTTTTTATCTTTTTAGTTGTTTAGAAAAAACTTAAGCTAAGTCCTACTTAGGAATAAAAATATTTATCCTCAGCAATGGCACCAAAAAGTGTTTCCTCCTTTCACACACCTGGGGGGGAACATGGCAGAAATCTTCAAGCCACTAGGTGTGTCCTTGGGGGCAAGTCTCGAGTCAAGGCTGTAACCTTGTTCTTGACTCTTCCGTTTAGGATTAACTCCTAACAAACACAAGGGCAGTAGACCCTATTAAGTTACTAAGGAAAAATTATTTAAAATGATCATGTTAAACTGAATGAGTTACTTAGGAGTTTGAAATTTAACCATAAACAACCATAGATGACAAGATAAAGAAATGAGCACACAAAATCACAATGCTGAGACACAATATATATATATATATATATAGAAAGAAAATAGCTAGTGCATTAAAGTGGAGTTATAAAATAATCAATGTACTTGAATGTGCTTGGAGTGAATGTTTTGTGATTGCCTCTTGGTACATTTTAAGTTAATGTGAAATATGAGTTGATTAAAATTACATGAGGGGGGGACTCCAGATATACCCGAGAGTACTTGGAGTATGTCCAAAACTAAACCTTCACGGATACCCGCAAGGAATATCTGAGCTGAATGGAGTCTCTGAGACTATTGTTCATAATGCACCCAAAGGTGTAACAGATATTGGCGCCTCGAGGTCACTTTTCAGGAGTTCCTCCTTCCTATGGGTATTTTGCCACCGCTTATGGTTTGATCGAGGAGTTGGATTTTCACCTGATGGTGGTTGATTGGGGAAGGTGAAGACTAATTAAACTAGTCACTCACATTTATTTTGATGCATCTTGACTGATCAAATGAACCGCAGCCAAGTACAAAGCATACACACCAGAGTCTTGTCAATTTTAGTGAGTTTTAAAGGATGTGTTTTCTTAGAAAGAAAAACCCTCCAGGAACCTCTTTCGGTCCAAGTGGAACTAAATTGGGGAATCAAGGAGGGGGTTGATTTTAGAAAAATTACTTACAAAAATTAATGATAAGCAGCAAGAAGAATAAAATCACATTTTTTCTAATTATTCCTACCACGCATCTCTTTCCCCTTGCGGGTCAATCGAGAAGTCGTGGGGTAAGTATTCAAGTTACTTTGATACTGTAATATGGAATATATGATAAAGTATTCAAATAATGTTATTATTCATGAATGAAACTAATCTAAAGTGAAAATAAATAAGAGAAATGTGAAAAATGACAAAAAGGGCATGAATCCCCCCAAGGGGGGGTGGCAAATGGGCTCGAAAGAGCCTATTTGGTAAAACAATTATTATATGTTGTTACAATATTAGTAAAATTATATGAATCCTATTGTTTCTTATATATTATGAAACCAATATCTTACAACTTTCCAAAAATTTAAAATTACAGCCAAAGGGGAGCCCCCTGGGGGGATTTCAACGATCCCAAAGCCACTTTCGAACAGCAGATTCTCTTCTTTCTGTTATGCCTGATAAAATATAGAGATAATGTTAGAATGAAATATGACCAAAATCACTTTGAAAATACCTTTGGGTCAGCCTACTTTAAACCAAACAAAACTAAGTTAAAACTAGCTAAAACGGTGAAAAAGGAACCAAGGAAAGCAATCTTCCCTTGGGATCTTGGCTTGCTGTTTGGGAAGAAAATGAGATATGCACTGATTGCTGGATTTAATATTTTTAAAATATAAACATAAATATAACGCATGCAACCTATGTATTTTCTTTAAATTGCCATGCAAAACGGATGATTTCCTTGAACTAGATCTAGAATGCTTAATGACACCTTTTAGAAATGAGATCTAGATTATGAGATTTTAAATAATAGATATATGTAAGTTTTAATTTAATATGAATTATATAAATGATAACAAATCTTGTAACCAAAATAACCAGGTAAGATTTGGATTTTTATAAGAAGGAAGAGAGAGAAAGAGTGTTGGAAGCCTTGAAGATCAACCGTGGAGCTTTCTGGTGGAATGTTGAGGGACTATGCCTTTGAAAAAAATTTGGAGAAAGTGAGAAAGCAAGATAGATCAGAACCCTCTCCAAGATAGGAACCTGCAACTGAATCCAAAGACTTTCCAAAATGCTTGTGAGATCTAGTTAATACATAAACAGAGATTTCAGAATAGCATGCATATAAACTTATAAAACATGTTGAATATAGATCTCTAAACATGCATCAAAAGGAAAGAGATGGCCAATAAACTTATTAACAAACTCATTTCCTATCAGGATCATAATGATATTATTATCAATCTTTTGCAATGAATCCGCAAACAATCAGCAAATTATGAACATAGATACAGGTTACCTCAGTGAAACATGGCAATGCTCATCCACACACACAATAACATGACACCATCTTGCCTCCAAAGATTCTCTTTATTTCAAATGAACAATAACAATAGTACAATAGAAACAACACCTCAATCCCAGTTCTAGCTAGCTTGGAAGAGGTAATCTGTTCTTTATTTATAGCAAAAACAGGAGATCTAGCCCAAGGGGAGCGCAAATCCCAGGGAGAGAGAGACTGTAACTGCATGTGGAGAACCTGGGCCTGATCTATGTCTAATTGAGCCTAATCTAAGTCTCACTGAGTGCAACTATCAATCAGAGAGCTGATCTATCTAACACCTCAACCTACTGACTAAAGCATCCACCAAAACTCAATCATATGGGCCCACATGTGTGGAGGAGAGAGAGAGGCCGCAATTCCCAAGATTGCATGCTATGGTGCACTCCTAGATCAGAGAAAATCACCTAATTCAATCAAGGAATTGTTATATCTAGTCAATCCCAAGCCGATGACACTAATTTCAGTCAAACCGGAGCAAATCCCAATGATTTAGAATTTGGGGTTTTCTCCATTATTTAATTAATTCGTCAATTAAATAATCAATATTTGATTTTTAGGGATTTTTAACCTGAGTGATGAACAAATCACTCAAAACTTAGAAAAAGTGGGGCTATGGGTTTACATGGTGCTCTAATCTTGACAATGAGCACCCCCATGACTGAAACTAATTTCCTAGCCCACTTTTATTACAAAACCAATTTTTCCAATTAGACTATTAAAAAATAGCCTAAGTTTTGTGGAAAAATTGAAATTAAAAAAACTTAAAACATTAAAAAAATTAAAACCTAGGGGGACTTAGACATGTTCATATGAAAAAACCATGATTCCTAGGATGTTTATACATTGACACATAGACTCTAATAACCTCAATAGGCCTAAATTCCAAGCCGACCACCCCAACTTTGGAGGTATTGAGTGAAAAACTTAGAAATTATCAGTCATTTATTTAACAACCAATAATAACCAAGGGAAAAAACATCTTGGGCTGATCGGATTGACAAATAAAGTCTAAGAGACCGAGTCTTTTATAGACACTATCATGCTAGAACATTTTATTACAACTCCCCCACAGGGTATGAGCATGTGACACAGTACAACAAGCACTTCCCAGAAGCAATTCAGAAGGTCTTCTGAAGTTCGAACAAACCATCTTTGTCTGGTTCACTGGGCTGACTTGATAAAAAAACACCAAGTACAACTCAAGAGGTGTAGAGATTCTCTCATGAATAACTCTCTCATACTTGTGCTCTGGGTGTTTTCCTAGGATACAACCTTGACAGACTCCCTTAGAAAACTTGATCTTTGGTAACCCTATGCCCATGTCTTTTTCACTCAAATTAGAAATATACTTATAGTTAAGATGCCCAAATATTTCATGCCAAAGCTTTCTTGCTTCATTAGCATGAGTAAGAAGAGCAGAGGGGTTTGAGTAGGGTAGAAAATGGGAAAATTTGTATACCTTCGAAGTGTGATCAACAACACCTTTTGTTATGACTTTACCATTTGAAATCTCAGTGATTTCAACTTCATTGGGGGAGAAGATGACTTTGTTTGGAGACCCAGTGTGAGTCATATGATACACTGACAAGAGATTAGAGGTAAGACCTGGAACATGCAGCACATTATTGAAATTGCAATGGTCAAGATCAATCCTACCCTTTCCCATAGTGTCAGTCATAGAGTTATCTCCCAAAACTATTGGTGGACCTTTCAACATGTCAAGAGAAGATAAAATCTCTTTTATTGAAACCATATGTCTGGAAGCTCCAGAATCAATGATGAAACTTGGTGAGCTTGAGGTGCCAGCAACCAAGGCATGTAATCTCTCCTTGTCTTCTAAATTTGAACCCCCTTCCCTTTTCTTTGAGCAATCAGAAAGGGAGATGTTTCTCTTCTCTAGGATATGGGTCAACATGTTTGTCTGCTTTTTCATACAAGAGCTCTCAGGATGATAGCCCTTACTATAGTATGCACACTTTCTCATTTCACATTTGTTCTTCTTCTTCTAGGGGTTGTTCTTAAATCCCGAGGACTCCTCTTGAGACTTTTCCTTGTCTCTGTTTTTCTTATGTGGATTTTTAGCTTTTTTCTTTCTTTTTGAATCCACCTTCGAATATCCAGCAACCAAACTTGTTCTTTGGAAGTTTTGATGGTGCCCATCATCACCAATTTATCTTGCTCCTGAGTGAGGGATTCCATGAAATCAACAAGCTTAGGCATATTCCATGTTCGAGATGTCAATTTAGTGGAATAGAAGGTCGAAACAAACACTGAATAGTTAGGACCAACCTTTGAGATAATGGTCAAAACTAGTTGCTCCTCCTTCTTTTCAATCCCACATTGTTTTAACTGCAAAACAAGGACCTTAAACTTGGTAAAATAGAATTGAAATAATTCAAAGCTACTGGGATTCAAGGAGATCAATTCATTCTCGATTTGATGTCCTCTCATATCATCTATCTTTCCAAAAATCTCTTCAATCTTCTCATTAGGAGATGTCAATGAATCAATATGGAAGAGGAGGTCTCCTGAAATACTCAGGCACAAAAGACCATAGGCCTCATCCCTCCTGTTGTGCCGTTTGATTTTCTCTACAGCTACATTAGGATCTACCTTAGTAGCCATAGTAACCCTGTAGAGACCTTTCTCTCTCAACAATATCTCCATCTCAGCTTTCCATTCGAAGAAATTGAATGGAGTCAAGATGATCCTTTGAGATTGGTCCATATCTCAGCTCCTATGCCCTTCAGTCAGCAGAATGTGCTACAAATCAGTGATGTCGAACCTGCAATAAAAATTTGGAAGGAGATAAATTGATCCACAAAGGCTCTGATACCATATGGAGAATGAACCCAACAGATAGATCAATTACACTCACAAAATTGCTAATCAAACATGAAAAATTCACGCAAAAGGAGACTGAAATTGGAGCATAACTTAATCCTGTATTGAATAAGTGTACATTAGCAAACCATATGAAGTAATAGGCTGATAAAATATATAATTACAATATGAGAGATTCGAAAGCACTAGGTTTCTATTCGAATTGGTCAAAAAGCAAGCTTACTAAAACAAGTCAAATCCCCCATAGGTGCAAAAAGGACTTTCCAGATCCATGAAGATCCTCACGAATTAGCTAAAGAAAGTGGGAAAGATAATATGTGGTGGAAAGACAATTCATTCATGCTTTTGTATGGAGAAAAGGAAGGAGGATGATGTGGTAAAAAACAAGGCAAGTTCCCCTAGACTAGCTTTTCCTTAATGCCTTAAAACAGATGTAAAGCAAAGCATCTTTCAGAAAAATAAGATATGCACTTTAAGGAACCAAGAATAAAGAAGACATACTAAATATGTTTCCAGGATGATTCCAAAGCGCTCCATGACCCAGTTTAGCAAGTATTGACTTCTAGGAACATGTAGAAGTCAACTAGCATAGAGAGGGAATCTAGGATTCTAGGAATAAGACAAAAATGATTTAATTAATGTCAAAAGTGGGTAACTATGGGTTGATTATTCAACAGGATATTGGTATTCTGCGAGGGAAGGCATTGGGAGACGGGGCGATAGTGGACATGATTTCCTGGAGTGGGCTGCTAAATTACTTCTGGGTTCCACTCATGCATACCTCAAGACTGCTTCTTGAGATGTTGGCGATATTTTGGGACCCAAATGCAGAGTGTTTTATCATCCAAGGGGAGTGGAGAGAGATCATGCTTTCCGATGTTTACTTTCTAACTGGGCTCCCGATGTTGGGTGTGCTCGACGACACTACGTCGAAGCTCACACATGCGGTTTCATTGGATGACATATGTGAGAGGATTTGATATGTCTTTGCTACATTGCGTGAGTCATACATACTAGTCTGTCACATTGATATCCTTGTGACTTGGGTTGTGGTAGCGATGGTGATGTAGATCTAAGGGTCATCTAGACCACGCACGATCTCAGGGGTGCAGCTCCAGATTGTGGAGCATTTGTTGGGGGGCACCTACTATGGGTGGGACCAAATGTACTTGACTGATCTTTTGCATTCATTGAACCATGCCAAGATTATGGGAGGGGATTTATCTTTCCCCTTCTTTTTGTGCTCATTCTTCTTTGAGCAACTGCTAACCCTATGACCACACTTATCATTGCGGGAGGATGGGTCTCGTGAGCCTCGCATGAGGAGGTGGAGTAAGATGATGATCCATGAGGGAGCTAGCCTAGTGGGTTGATTTTTTACTCAGGAGCTCTTGGCCCAGTGGAGGCAGCTACCAGTCCTCATAGAGGACTACCCATACATAGGGATGGACTATAGGGGTGATCCCGAGATGCCTCGACCTCTAGGACAGGCCTGGGGACGTGATGGTATGTATACATGATGTTTGATGTTCTTACATTCATATATAGTTTACTATCTTAGTGGTAGCCATTTTATGTGTATGACTGATACCGATGACATACAATGTGTATGTGTAGATATCAGACCATGCGTGCCAGCAGGCTATGAGCAACGGAGGGGCAAGGTGGATGGGATAGATCCACCCACTTGCGGGTGTCAGAGTACCTTGAACTCACTTCATCATGACATAGATCAATTGTTATATGGGGTCATTGATGATGGGTGGCAGTACCTAGACAAAAAATTGATCAACGCATGTTACTGCACTCCTCCAGAGTGGATCCAATTGATGAAGAGGATCAACGTCGCTACCGGGTATATCCGAGCAGCGACACAGGGTGACGCACCAATAGAGGATGAGGAGAACTCTAGTGAGGAAGACACAGAGGAGGATTCAGAGTTTGAGTAAATGAGAAGGCCTTTGATTCTAACTAATAGCTAGTGGGGTTTCCCCTAGCGCAGTGGTGTACTACTATTTTTGTATGATATGTATGCTCAGTCGAGAAAGCCTATGGGGATTCTCGTTCTTGTACTAAACATTAGGACATGATTATATATATATATGTGTGCACATGGATGCACTTTTTATTTATTTTTATGAGTCTTTTATGATGATAATGCCGATATGATGTATATGACATATGTATGCATGACTATATGTTCAAGCATGATGCAATTTTATTTCCTATATCTTATGATTGATGTGCCACTCTAGAATGTCATTATCCATTTGGTATTCTACACTTTTGAGACTTATGGGAACATGTGTGAATGTAATGGATTCAAACTGTTTAACCAAATGTCTAGTGTGCAGGAACTTTCGAAAGGGACAAGGATCACGTACTCGATAGTAGTTATTCTACTAGGAGACAAGAATATAGGAGTCTAAGAAAATGTTAAGGTGACGAATACCCAAGTGTAGGGTAGTGGCTAAGAGACTAATGACACCATTGTACTCAGCCTAGTTGTTGGTAGCAATTCCGACACACATTTCGTCGATGTGGATCAACTCCTGTGACGGGTAATAAATAACCCACGTAGCCGAGGAGATATTTAGAGACCATCTACTTGTGCTATAAGCAAAACCAACATAGCGATGTGGGGAAAGATCCATCTAGAGGAATGAAGGAAACAAACTGTAAGAATCATGAAAATAACAGTGTAAAACAAAAAATAAAAAAACTATAACACAAGTGACTCATTGTGGGAGACATAAGGCATAGAACCTCTTGAGGTAGAGCCCATTACTGGGATTCTTCAAGAGGTGGCCATCCAAGTCAGCGAGGATGTATACCCCCTTTCCAAGGCATCGATAGATGACATATGGATCATACCACATAGATTCAAACTTAACTTTTCCTAACTTATCACTGGATTGATCATAGATGAGGACCAAATCGCCTTCGCTAAAGGTGCAAGGGTAGACATGGGAGTTGTTAGTGCCAAAAATTGTTCTCAGACTACGAAAGAACAAGCCAACACAATATCAATAAACACAATCAAGTAAAATAGGTTTTTCTAGGGTTTTGATTGTACAATTTGAAGACAAGAGGGCAGAAAATTCATAAGACCAAAGAAAACACTAAATTATGAGCATTTGAAGAACTAAGATGCATAACATATAAACCATAACCCAAACACAATAAACATAGTACTAAGTTCCACCCACATTTAGCAAGCATTTCAAGCATAAAAATGTGTTATAGCGGATTTCACCACATTAGGTGAATCACACATGGTATGGCCTTCCCCTGTCCTGATGCAGACTCATTAGCCCCTATGGACCACCCTTTGCATTTTGCATGACCTTATGACCATGTCACTATATCCTTAGGTACGAACCCACTCTATTATGTCATGAAACCTTCTTGCTGCTATAGAAGTGGCATGATACGAGTGGTAGAGCCTCACCTTACATGGGTACCCTAGTTAGCGCCTTATTTGCATTTGGTGCCCATGCCGATGTTTCCCCCTTTAGGGTGTGGGAGTCCGTTGTATAGTATTGCCATGACATTTAGCAAGAGCCTCATACTCCTCTTGATATTATGCTGGCCTTTTTCCCTCTGGACTCCCCTTGTATCAAGTTGTGGATGCATTATCATGAGATTTGCCTATCATATTGAGCTTTATGCCAGCTCCCCTGACATTGCGTTTCATCCATATAGCCCGAGCTTGTCTCATGTCTAGCCATGCAGAGCCTTTATTTATATCCTTCACAGCTTGATTCCCTTTTTACCAGGAGGGGATTTTCCCCCGAGTGTCGATATCCTACACATGTATCCTTGCATTGAGCATAGGTATGTTCCACTGCTTGGAACTAGTTTGTTCACCCTAAATGACACTCGTCTCCTCCTAGTTTGTAACTATAAAGCTAGTTTATTCTTTTTTCAAGATTTTCAAATAACTAAAAAAGACCAAAAAAACCAAAAAGCCGGACAAGAAAAGATATTATCTTTGGCAGCTGTTGAGTCGTGTCGCCTTTGAACAGAGCACTGTATATCACATCCATTGGTTGGGTTATAGTTTGAATTTAGGAGCTGTACTCATTATCTGAGTTTTATCTCCACTAACTGGTTAAGCTTCCAGTCCCTATGGAGCCTCTATTGATGCCTCCTGCATCATAT